>APFE030936624.1:0-21871 GCA_000404065.3 Pinus taeda | reverse complement strand
CCAACAACATATCATCCCCATACAAGACCAGATAAATAACACGGCCACCAATTAATTTAAAATACACACAATGATCTGCTTTGCTTCTGGTGAAGCCAAGTCCCCGTATAAATGTATCAAATTTCTGATACCACATCCTTGGTGACTGTTTTAACCCATACAGCGACTTCTTTAACTTGCATACTAGTTCTTTCTTACCCTTCACTGCAAAGCCTTTAGGTTGCTTCATGTAGATCTCCTCTTTTAGATCCCCGTGAAGAGATGTTGTCTTCACATCCATCTGTTCTACCTCAAAATCAAAAGCCACAACAATAGATAAAAGCAATCTAATAGAAGTTACCTTGGCAATAGGAGAAAAAATATCACCAAAATCAATTCCCAACACTTGGGAATAACCTTTTGCTACCAACCAAGCTTTGTATTTATCCACCTTTCCTTCTGCATTTGTCTTCTTTTCGAACATCCATTTGCTGCCAATAGGTTTCCTTCTAGCCGACAACTCCACCAGATCCCAAGCCTCACTTTTGTGCAAAGATGTCATTTCATCAACGATGGCGTCTTTCCAAGGTTTTCCATTCTCTAAATCTACTACTTACTTCACGGTTTTGGGATCATCATCAGTAATAGATAAGAAAAAATTTAAACAGAAAGAAAATTGACTATACCTTTCTGGCTGCCTTCTCTCTTGAACTGATCTTCTCACACCTGGATTTTGTGGCTCTTCATCTTATGATTCCTCCTCTGTTGTAGAGTCTGATTCTTCCTCCTTTAGCTCAAAATCTATCTTCTCAGGTTCCTTTGGTTGGGATTCATGTTTAACAACATATTTCACCTCTCTGAACACCACATCTCGATTGTACACAAGCTTCCTTGTTACTGGGTTCCAAAGATTATAACCCTTGAAACCATCCTTATACCCAATAAAGATGCACTTTTCAGATTTACTATCCAACTTGGTTCATTTCTCGTTTGGAACATGTGCATATGCATCACATCCAAATACCATCCGATGTGAAAGAGAGGGTTTCTTACCAGTCCATACCTCTTGTGGAGTCTTATCCTCCAACGTTGATGAAGGTGATCTATTGACCAGGTAACATGTTGTCTCCACCGCCTCTGCCTAGAATTCTTGTCCTAACCTAGCACCACTGAGGATGATTCTTGCCCTTTCCATCAATGTCTTGTTCATTCTTTATGCAACTCCATTTTGCTGAGGTGTATATGGAGTAGTCTTCTGCCATGCTATACCACACTTCTTACAGAATTCTTCAAATTCCTTACTGCAAAACTCTCCACTGTTATCTATCCTCAACACCTTTGTCTTCTTCTCTGTCTAGTTTTCCACCAAACCTTAAATTATTTAAACCTTTCAAATACTTCATATTTCTTCTTAAGGAAATATATCCATGTCTTCCTTGAGAAGTCATCTATAAATGATACATAATACACAAACTTACCCAGTGATGGAACCTTCACATGTCCAAACACATCCCTATGCACAAGCTCTAATATCTATTTTGCCCTCTTACCACCAGAGGGGAAACTCACCCGATTCTGCTTCCCATATACACAACTTTCACAAAAATCAAAATCCAGAGAGCTATTACTCGTACCTTCTACCATACCTTTACCATGAAGCATTCGAATGCCCTTCTCTCCAATATGTCCAAGCCTTTGATGCCACAACATGGTCTTCTCTCTAGAGACCACTAGTTTTTTTGCTCCACTTTCAGGAACCACTGAACTGTTGCACCCATAAACAATAGTGCTACATTGTAGCTTATATAGTGTTCCAATTCGAACTCCTCACATCAATACCAGTGTCCCCCAAACCATCTTGCAAGTATCCTTCTCAAACACTGTTTTTATACCTCCATCATCGAGCTTGCTTACATAAATCATATTTTTGGCCAATGCAGGAATATGTAGAACACCCAAAAGTGCTCTAACCCTTCCACCTTGAAACTTCAACTTTAATTTTCCACGATCAATGATTCTAGCCTTCCTATCATCCCTTAAGAAGGCATCACCACCATCGTATTTCTCATACTCACAAAACCACTCTCTATTGAGAGTGAAGTGAAAGGATGCACTTGAGTCAATCAACAATTGATCTACATGTGTACTTGAAGAAGACAAGTAGACATCCCCACCTTCATCTGAGGTGCTTTTCACCTCTGTAGAAGGAGCATCATCAGATCCCTTTCCTTTATCAGGAGATTTAGATTTACAGTCCCTTTTGTAGTGCCCTTCCTTTCTACATTTCTAGGACACCACCTTTACAGGTTTTCCTAGAGATTTAGATCTTCCACTCAATGACTTATTTTTGTTTCTGTTTTGGGATTGCCCTCGTACAGAAAAGGCATCACCATTCCAGCTCTCCATATTTTTCCATCTCATATCCTCCGTCAGCTAGGATGAGATGATTTCGTCAAACTGCAAGGCAATTTCATTGCTACCTATTGCAATAACGAGACTATCCCAAAAATCTGGTAGAGAACACAACAAACTCATGCATTTATCTTAATCTGAAATTTTAATATCAATAGACGATAACTGACTTACCACAATATTAAACACATTTAGATGCTCTATCACTGAGTCTCCATCTTTCATCCTCAGGTTATATAGCTTTTTCGGTAGGAACAATTTATTCACCAGATTCAACAATACTGAATCTGAGACACACAATCGTATTGTCCTCTTTGCGTTCCAATCCAACTTCTTCCATTCTTCATCAAACACTCTCGTTGGTTTAGTACCCAGATCTACCACAATCCACTAATCTTTATCCACCAACAAATCCTCCATCTTGAGTTTCCATAACTCAAAACTCTGACCATTAAATTTCTTGATCTCCATATTTCCACTGCTTGCCATATTCTTTCACCACCAAAATCGATCTCGCAAATCTCCCACTGAGTAGGGTCTACCACAGGCCCGAGTAAAACCCCTCAGCAACAAAGGCGTACCCTTGAAGCCAAAACAGCTCTGATACCAAATGTAGGTTTTAACCCCATACATAAATTACCTGCATACAAATTCTAAAACACAAAAAATAAACAATGCGAGAGCATAACGCATAAAACACATATACAAAGAGATTTTCCACTGGATCCCAAAACCGAGACTACCAGCTTGATTTTTCATTATGTTCCTTTCAATGTTACAATACATATTTATACATGCCAAAGCATCCAATACCATGGACTGAAAACAATCGCATCCAAAACCATGGACCGAAAACCATCACGTCCAAAACCATGGACCAAAAACCATCGCGTCTGTAACCATGTGTGAAAAAGCATGCACAAAACCATAGGTAGGTCTGCCCAACCTAACATAGGGTCCAAAACCAAAATTTTCCTGGGCGTTGCCCCAGACCCCATAGAGTTGGGTTACCTGCACCCCTCAAACCCTCTGCTACACAATCGGTGCAACGAAAGGGGGCTCTACCACCCTTCTAACCCCCTGGTTAACTACATGGGCTAGTCATGGAAAGAATATAACACAACACAACAAGTTATATAGGATACTAGAGATAGCCCCACGTACCACCATCTTTTTTATCTCTACTAAGAAATGCAGTAAGGTCATCTCCAAAACTAGGAAATTGTTTTTCTTTCTTGTTCACTCTAAAACTAAGGGCAAGGTCATAGTGACGCCCATGACCCTTGGGAAGGGCTCCTACAAGTAGCAGAAGAAGGTGGATGTGGTTATGGAAGAATATAGGTACATCTTCTCCTCACCCATAGTGGTAACTTTGCATTGTCAGGTCAAGCATTCAATTGATCTAACTCCTGGATCGCCTCTGCCCAATGGGCCGATATATTATTACTGCATTATGGAAAATGAAGAGATCAAGCAAAAAATCTAGGAGTTGCCACAGAAAGGGCACATCTAACCAAGTTCCTCACCTTGTGGGAGCCTGATTATACGGGTACAGAAGAAGAACATAACCTAGAGCCTCCGAATTGATTATCGGGAATTAAAAAAAATCATTTTCAAGAACATGTATCCAATCCCACGGATTGATGACTTGTTGGACCAACTCAAGGGGTCCAAGTATGACACTAAGATCGACCTAAAGTTTGGTTATCACGAGGTTCCAATAGAGCCCATAGATGTATGGAAGACTGCTTTTAAATCCAAGGAAGGCATTTTTGAATGGTTGGTTATGCTTTAGGTTGAAAGATGTGCCTGATACTTTTATGAGGCTAATGTATGACATATTATGACCCTTCACCAACTCGTTCATGGTGGTTTATCTAGACAACATCCTCATCTTCAACAAGAGTTGGGAAGAACACTTGTAACACATTTGGTAGGTCCTTCAAACCCTTTGGTAGTAGAAACTATGTGCCAACTTAGATAAATGCACCTTTGGCATGAGTCAGGTCCAATACTTCGGGTACATCATATATGAGCATTGTGTGCATGTGGACCCAACCAAGATCCAAGTCATTCAGGATTAGCCAGCCTCAACCACTCTAATGGAGCTTCGCAACTTTTTGGACCTTGAAATTTTTTATCGGAGTTTTGTGTTGGGATTCTCCCATATTAGTTGGCCTTTGAGTTAGATTACTAAGGAAAGGGCGAAAGAAAATTTTTCCTAGTCTGAGTCCCAACATAAGGCATTTATTCAGTTGAAGATCTGCCTCTGCTTTGCATTGATACTCACACTACCAAACCTACAATAGCCATTTTAAATCAAGACAGACACCTCAAACTATGCTATTGGTGTAGTCCCCACCCAACATGAGCATCTAGTGACCTATCATAGTGAGACACTTTCTGCTACAATTTGGAAGTACCCCACCTATGATAAACAAATATATTCCATCATGCAGGCTTGTCAACAGTGGAAGCACTACATTCTAGGGAAGGACGTGGTCATCCACACTAATCACCGATCTCTTCAGTTTATACAGACACATGGAAAGTTGTAGAACAATTGTAATCAGAAGTGGTCAACATATTTGCAAAAATTTGACTTGAACATTAAATATAAAAGGGGAAGCACCAATCATGTTACAGACTCCCTCATCTGGCCCCTAGTTGCAACACTGATTACTGTTCTCAACTCTTGTAGTCATGACATCTCTTTATGGACACAACTATACAAAAATTATCTAGAGTTTGCTTCCACATACCAACTGCTAGTAGATGGAAAGAAAGTTCCTCATTTCCACCTCCAAGACACATTATTATGCTACTAGGGCCACATTTGTGTTCCTTCAAGCGAGCGCACCAAACTGATTTGGGAGGTGCACTACAACTGGATCGCAGGACACTTTGGGGTGGAGAAACCTATGTTTGTATTACAAAATTACTTCTATTGACCCAAACTCCAAATGGATGTAGGGAAATATATTAGATCCTACATTGCCTACATCATCGCCAAGCCATCCATGAAGAAGAAAGCTTGTACACTCCTCTTCTTACTCCTAGCTAGCCATGGGAATCCATCTCCATGGGCTATATGTCTAGCCTCCCTTCTAACAAACATGGTAATGATTGTGTATTTGTGGTTGTTGACAAATTTTCTAAGATGGCTATGTTGGCAGCCTCCAAGAAGTGTATTAGAGCGAAGGACACTGCCAAACTCTTCTTTGAAAGAATATGGGTACGTTTTGGGATACCACAAACCATTATATGATATAGAGATAGCAGGTTACTTTTCACATTCTAGTCAACCCTTTGGACACTATAGGAAACCAACCTCACCAAGTCGACTGCCTTCCATCCCCAAACTGATGGTGAGACGGAGGTCGTCAATAGGATGATAGTGCACATACTCCTCATGTACAACTTCAGCCATCCTCAAACCTGGGATGAGAGTCTTCCATATGTGAAGAAAATTTATAATAGAGCTCTCCATAACTTAACTCATTATAGTCCGTTGCAAGTGGGTCTACAATTTCAATCATTGTGTCTGATTCATGTTGCCATGTCATGGGAGACTACACAGACATAATTCACACATGTATCATCTGACGCAAATAAAGCGACCATATTTATTGAATGCATCCAACACATCCGCCAGCAAGTTCATGGCATCCTGGAGAAGTAAAATGCCAAGTACAGGTAGTAACATTATCAACATTAGGTGCCACACAAGTTTCAGGTGGGTGATAAGTCTGGTTTCATTTGTAGAAAGAATGCCTTACTGGAGCCTATCAGAAGCTTATACCTTCAATATGGTCCTTAAACCATTACCAAGGTTGTGGGAGACAATTATTTTGAGCTTAGCATTCCCCCATTCCTTGGTCTACATCGAGTGTTCAATGTGGACCGCCTTTGACCATACTTCCCAACATTACTGGACATATTAGACATTGCAGAAAAACTCATATCAACAAAGTTAAATCCATACTACATGAAACATGACACAACTAATCAAATTATGGACACATAGGTCAATAACACTCGCCAGTAGAATATCTAACTATATCGGGTTGTCAAAGTTGGCCAACTCCTGCACCTAGGGAAGTGGCTCACCAGGGACCAGGTTCAACAAAAATTTCCTCACCTCATGGAGGCTCTGCACACAATGGGGACCATTTCTTCCTAAGGGGGGAGGAATGATCCAGGTGGATATTGGTGGACACCCACCTATCCCTCTTAGACCTCTAATCAGTTTCATTTATTTCCTTGTTTATTTCAACATTTACTATTTTTAGTAGTTTTTCGGGTCCAAAACTTCTGAAGCAGTTTTGACCCCCTAAACAGTGCTTTTCTTAGGTCCACAGTAGGCCCATAGCTATAAGCAAGGTCTTGTGGAAAAACCTATAGTACTTGGAGAGATATTTCTAGCAATGTATCGTATGTGCTAAATGGAGATAATATGACCAAGTTATGACCTCGGGAAATTGGCTACCTAACTAACCCTAATGGGGCCAACAAACTCTTGGTGTTAAATCTCCTAGGGTTAGGGTTTTGGTTGGTTATGGTTTTCTCATGTTTTCCAATAATAAATAGGCCATTGAGCCTCATTGTAACATAGTTCAAAGGCATGTAGCCACCACATATCTTCTCAGAGATATGCTACCATCACTCGAGCTACTATTATTTCCATTTTGCTTGTAAGCATATTTCAGTATTTGATATTAATGAAATGAAGCGTTATTTCTACTACATTTTTGTGTTTATGATTATATATGTAATTTGTTGCATTCTTGTTTAAATTTGTATCAACGCTAACCTATAACATACTCATAAACAACATAATCATCAAGTTATATAACCTAAAACAACAATAACAATGCATACAACCACAATTTACTACCACTCATGACTATGTGACACATGTGCATATGACTACACTAATAAACTAGAATCTATCATATATTTAACCATAACATGAATAAACATATACGTAAACCTAATGTATATAACCCTAATGCATATAACAATCCATTCACTAACATACCTACATGCCCAACATCCAAACCTATATGATGACATTCTCATGCCTTGAGATCCAATGTTGAAACTTCACTTTGATGATCTGGATCTCCTACTCTATATCAGCCAACACCTTATCATCATAACAACGAATAGCACCATGAAGACATAAATTGCATACCATGAATTCATAAGGCGTGTTTGACCTACTATTCATGCATAATTATGTCTAAGACCATACATGAATAATGATTTCACATAGATATATAACACATGAGTACAAAACCATATACACATCATTCTAGCTAGATTCCATTCATCAATGCATGACCATATCAGCTACACAACCCATGACCTCATGCCTGACAACAACAACCACATCACGTGCACTTGATAATATGTGAACACTAACATGCATAGCAATTCACATTCAACCAGACACACATGAAGACATACTCCACGACAATACCTTCAACATTCACATGGCATCATCACTACAACCATGATTAGCACCATGCAAATGCAACAATAACACAGACTACAAGCATAAGGAACACATATGCAACTGACATGAATGCATGACCAACACACCACCCATTCAGTCTGAGGGATGAACCATGCCTTGATAACACTATGTAACACCCTCCTCCCACATCTACCCAATCAACCAGGCATCTGGGGTAAACATGGAATGAGAGGCCAATATTATATTATTCGACATCCTAATTCAAGTTAAGGAAGTGGAAACAACGAAGAAACACCATACAAACATTCAACATTGGCATTAGGACACTCAAGGACGAATCCAATACATCAGGCAGCTTGTCCTTGTGTCCCACTGAACTTTTGGACAAATTTTCCTCTGAGCTCTCTCATGCTATGGCCATGCCAGTGTCCAAGGACCTATGCACACTCTCATAGGCCTTCCTTCCACTGTCCAAGGACCCTTTTCATCAGTTCTATGATAGCATCCCCAAGATATTTTCAGGCCCAAATCCCAGGTCCCTACCTAAAACTTCATGATATCTTAAGAACAGTAAATTAACAAGGAAATGGTAGTGCAAAGGAAACCATTTAAATGAGACCTTGACTAGACCCCTACTAGCCATGATAGGAATTTCGTCAAACATATCACGAATATGTAATCTACAGGTGTAAATGAAAAATCTGAGCATAGGTGTCTCGAACTTATCTAAGATTCACTATGAGGCATTATTTCCTTATCACTTTAGTTGTAGTCTCATCCATTAGACCATAGATACATTGATCATTCATTCACAAGTAAAAACATCATGAGAGCCATTCATAGCTTCTCACATAAGACACATAAATAACCAACATAATAGTAGTTGAAATAATCATGAAATCACAACCATATGAACCACATATAATCCAATTGAATACTAATAAAGATACAAGGAGAAATAACCTCATATTGATGATGAAAAATCCAAACTCGGGATGGGACTTCCATGTTCCACCCGACCATAGAATGGATGATCCTTATCACTCTTCATTCATTCAGCCTCATGCCATATTCCAAGCATGAATGTGGGTTATCATAGAACACATCAATCCAAAATAAACCAGGGATTCCAGAGGTCATCGACCTCAACCCATCAAACAGTGATTCCACCTCATGGTCAGACAACACAAAACCATCATTAGATTGACCTCTATCCAATCCTTCCAGGGCTCTAGGGCATTTGTCCAACCAAGGTTCCATGACTAGTAACTCAACCCACAACTTTTACTGAGCTCTAGAGAAATTTTCCAACCAAGGATCCAAGAATGGTAACTCAACCCACCAAGGGCTCCAAAGCATTTGTCCAACCAAGGCTACTAGACTAGTAACTCAACCCAAGATCTTATACGGCTCCAGAGCATTTTTCCAACCAAGGATCCATGACTAATAACGCAAACCAACCTAAGGAAACACGAGAACCAACCAAAAGAAAACAATGAAAATAAACCCACAATCTCCATGGCTATCTAGGAAATGGCAAGGCTAGGAAATCCATTATCAATCCCAACCATCCTCCATGCCAGTGAAAGATCACAACCAATAAACCACATGCATATGCCATGCATGCCAAATCTAGTGAGGAAAACATACATGCAACTCTATACCTGCAAGAAAATCACATTGTAGTTGTTGATCCTGATGCCTTCTTGCACTTTGTTGCTCTTCCTTTTCCTTCTTGCTTCAAAAGTCCAAGTATGCCACACCCTCCAAAAGTGCTTCAAGAAAACTGTAAATCTCCAAGAGTTTGGAAGAGAGAGAGAATAATGAGAGAGCTCCAAAACTAAACTGACCAAAGGTTACACTAGCTAAGCCTACCCATTGATGCTCATAAGACTTTTTGTCAATGAGGCCTCTAGTTTCTTCACTTTCTAAGTATTTTCCTCCTCACATGCAACCTCTAACCCTTAACCTTCCTTTTCTCCTAATTTCGATTATTTTCATAAATAAAATGTCAATAAATGCATCATGCCTTTCCAAAGCCTTTGTCGTTGCCTTTGCCAATTTCCATAGCCATAATAAACTGAATGAACATCCACTAGGATGTTTTTCCCACCATTCAGCTTAGAATACATGTACCATGATCGAGGTCTTATATATTTTTATATTACATTTTAACCAATGTTTTTACAGAATGCATGCTCATAATAAACAACATAATAATGGAAATACCATGAATACATCAGCCATAGAATCCACATATAAACTAGTACATTTAAACATGGAAAACCAAGGGAATGAACTTCTCATTAATGAATCTAAAAACCAACCAGGGATAGGACTACCACGTTCCACTTGACCATAGATTGGTTGAGCCAAATCTCTCTTCATCTAATTACACTTGTGCCATATTTCAAGCATGAATGTGGGACTCATAACCAGCCGAAAATAACCAAACAAGCATGGATGCTACCGGAGTTCTCCACCTACATCATGAGAAATTTTAGTATCTCCTAGTCTCTCATACTCTACCGTAATCCACAGTCTAATCCAGGGACTACTAGGCCCTACATCAAGACCCACTCTCTAGTCTTTACCGTACCTCCCATCCTGGAACTACTAGGCCCAGCGGTGAGCAATCCACCTTTTGGTTATCGTATATCCTGTCATTCACTGACAAGGATTCCTAGGCCCACTAAGGCACACTGTCTTGGCATTACCACAACCCACAGTCTGTTTCAGGGACCACTAAGCCATGTGTTTGTCATTTCGGTGATCCACCACACTCAGCTTCAAATCCATCTGGAAATACAACTCAATCGAAGTATGAGAACCCATCTAATCAAGGCTATTCAGAAATGGTAAGGCTAGGCTAAAAAAAATTCACACCTGGAAAAACACGTCATGATAGAAAACAACCACATGCAATACCATGGATGCCAAATATAGCAAGAAATCACACATGTAAATGAATACCTGCAAATAATCCTGTTGTAGTTGCTTGATCCTGTTCTTCCTTTCTTGTTCCTTCCTTCCCCTTTCCTTCTTTGCATTTCTTGATCCAACGAAAAAGTGCTCCAAGAAACTCTAAGTGTCCAAGAGTGATAGAGAGAGAGAGACAATAATGAGAGAGCTCCAAAACTGAACTAACCAAGCTTACCAAGTCATCCTCAAAAGCCTTTTTATCAATGAAGCCCCTATTTTCTTCAATTTCCATTATTTTCCTTCACTTTCCTCCTCACATGCAACTTGTGACCTTTCACCTTAATTTTTTCCTAATTTCCATTATTTTCATAAATAAATTCCAAATAATGCCCCTTGCCTTTCCAGAGCCTTTGTCATTGCCTTTGCCGATTTCCTTAGCTTGGAACACATTTCCCATCAATGTGACATTATATATTTTTACATGAATTTTTACCAGGGTTGTTACAGATCACTAGGCCATAACCGAGACATCAATCTTTAGGATTTACCACAATCCACGCCAGATCACTACGCCCTAACTGAGACTCCACCCTCTAGGCTTTACTATATATCCCTCCATTCACTGGTGAGGATTCCTAGGACTAATCAAGAAAAAGTACCTCTAGGATTTACCACATATCATGCCATTAACTGGTCAAGGATTCCTAGGCCCACTAAGAAACACAATACTTGGATTTACTGCAACCCACAGTCTGGTTCAAGGGTCACTAGGCCAGTGGCTTTACCACAATCCATAGTCTGGTTCAGGGGTCACTAGGCTCTATGTTATTTCTTTTGGAGATACACCTCACTCAGCTTCAAATCCATTTGACAATCTACCTCAACCAAAACATGAGAACCCCATCACACCATGGTTATCTAGAAGTGGCAAGGCTAGACTAAAAACATTGTCACACCAGGAAAAACCTTTGACATGACATCAAAGAACCACATGCAATACCATGCATGCCAAATATAGCAAGGAAATTACACATGCAAATCGAAACCTATAAATTATCTTGTTTTAGTTGCTTGATCCTTCTCTTCCTTTCTTTCCCTTTCCTTCCTCTTGCCTTGTTTGTCTTTCTTGATCCAATGCCAAAGTGTTCGAAGAAAACTCTAAGTGTCCAAGAGTGAAAGAGAGAGAGAGAGAGAGAATAATAAGAGAGCTCCAAAACTGAACTGACAAAAGGTAACATTAACCAAGCCTGAGCAAAATCTTTCCAACTGATCCTCAGAAACCTTTTTATCAATGAGACCTCTATTTTCATCAATTTCCGTTATTTTCCTTCATTTTCCTCCTCAATGCAACCTGTGACATTTCACCTTCATTTTCTCCTAATTCCATTATTTTCATAAATAAATGTGAAAAAAAAATCATTTTTCCTGTCCAAATACTTTTCCATTGCCTTTGCCATTTTTCTTTTCCATAATAAACTAATGAACACTCACACTAGGATGTCTTCCCCAACATTTGGTTTGGAATATGTGTCCCATGACCTTGGTATTATTTTTTCCTTTATTAACTTTTACCTACAATTTTGATGAGGGTTGTTACAGAACCCTCCCCTTTGGGGGAACACCATCCTCAGTGTTCAATGACACCTATAACCAACAAGACCCCTACAACCGAACATACTACCCATGGAGATTTATAACATAGCTTGTTGCAGTATTTACAATGAACATCTACTAAAACATGACAAACATATCACTTACTAGAGCTATATAACATAGCTCATTATGGTACTTACAATAACAAACACATATGCTCATACACATTTACTTTAACCAACAAATAACCATACTTTTTATGGAGCTTTATAAACCAAATCGATACAATATTTACAATAATATATACATATATTTATTTGCTCCACCAACAAATAAAAGGATATGATGCCTGCATCTGCAACAATGGGATCCAAAGGCTCACACCTCCACCCTCAAAGTAATACCAGGATTCACCTCCTTCCCAGGAAGTCAAGAATCCACTTCAAGGTCAAATTTGCATCCAATTTCCAATACTACAATCCAACGCCACTTGTCCTCTTAGTGAATAGTTACCGGATCATTGTGCTAGGGCACACTCCCAGTATGCATCTGATTCCATCTAGCAATGCTAATTACCAAAACAAATCCATACCCCAAACTTCTCTTCTCTACTGCATAGTCCCTTGGGTAATCTAGTCACCCCCTTTCATGTAGTCACACACCTTCCAAGTTTTGTTGGAACCCCCAACCTAGGAAGTCCATCCCTCGGTAAGGCTTTCTTTCATCGAAAGGTCAAACAACCAAGGCATATTCCTACCTCAAAACCATCATACCAGTCATAGAATGCTAATTGAAATCAATAGACACTATTGGGTACCAGTGCCCCACAATGCCCCTGCTCCTTAATTCTTTACCAACATACAATTGCCTATTCCATTTCCTTTTGTTGTTGCTGCTAATGCTTGCTGTCATTTTTTACCACCCAACTGGGAATTTCATTCTTTCCTATTCCAAGCACATAATTTCCATTAGATTCAAAATAAATTCAAATAAATTCAAATCATACCTAATTGGTAGTTCATCAACAAGGTACATTTGCAATTCTCTTTGCTTCCTGTCACAAGCAAAACTAGCATCTTTGACCAACTAATCTTGTATAAACATAGCACATCAAGTTAGTTCAAAACACAACCATCATAGATTAAAATCATAAATCACATGTAACCATCATAAACCAAAATCATACATCAAAAGTAATAATCATAGACCAGAATCATAAATCACATGCATAATAAAACTAAAATAAAATATTGATACTTATACTTTAATCAATCCTTAGCTTCTACTTTGTCCTTATTATGTACACACACTGGATTAGTTGCCACTTCCAAAAACACCCAGTTCCTTCTCTTCAACCATGTACACATACACAGTGTAAATCACACACATATAGCCACATAAAACATACAACGCCATACAATACATGCACCTACACATGACATACAACACATACACCTACACCCAGTATACAACACAACGAGATACATATGCCTGCATCTGGTCTATGACACCACACAATACGTACAACTACATTTGATGTACAACACAACATGATACATATACCTACACCAAGTGTAAATCATGATGCAATATATAGAGTACAACACAACAAATACACCTGTCACGATACCACATCTACACAATAGTATTGCATCCCTATAGCTAAGCATGTAAGACATGAAAAAAATACCACAGGTACACCAATACCATATGTATAACATGTACATAGGACCATTTGTACACATCATCACCTGCACAACATATGCAAAACATCATATGTACATGTCACCACCTGCACAACATGTACACAACACGACATGTACACCACACCACGTGCACAACGTGTGCACAATACCACATGTGCATAGCACCACATGCACGACATGTACATGACACCACATGTACACAACACCACCTTCACACAACACCATATGTATAACAAGTACACAACACCACATGCACAATCATGCACACAAGACCATATGTAAATAGCACCACATGTACAACATGCACATAACACCATATGTACATAGCACTGCATATACAACATGTACATAACAAAATATGCACACAACACTGCATATCCATCATGCCAATAATGCAATATGCACACAACACCACATATCCAACATGTACATATCACTATCTATACCCAGCATTGCATATGAAATATGCACACAACACCATATATACAATAGGTACTCATTACCATAGGTACAATTACTGAATATACAATATGCCCAACATATACATAACAGTAGCACTACACATCCAAAACCAAACTATCTCTACCAAGCAACCTTGCTTCCATTGTCTCTTTTCCATCCATGTTCATCCTAGCATGTCGCGGATCATACTACTTTCCTTTCGCTGATGTATCCCTCACTATAGCCTATCCATTACATAGATATAATATAGTAACATAATATCAACTCATAACCACATGATGCTGACCTTGTAGATTTGTCATAACTACTCTTCCCACTTGATTCCTCATAAACCAAGAACCTCTTCATGTCATTCACCTATGTAAGCAATTATTCCTCGACAAGAATGATTCCTAATGACCCTGCCAGACAACAACATACATAGATACATATATATACATATAAATATTATCATTAAACAAACATTATCCTATCAAAAAATGGCATACATGCATACATCTATACATATAAACATTAGCATAAAAACAATCCTGCTCCATGATGACCTTGTCAAACATGACACAAATATAAACATACATGTATACACATATAGACATCATCATAATCATGATCACAACATAATTACCATATATCATAAGGTTAAGGTTAAGATAACTTCCTTTATTCATGCACAACATACATAACATTGAGAACAATAGTTCCCAATATAGCCAAGGCATCTAACGCCTCATATCCATTTACTTTCCTTTACTTCTACCTTTTTCATGACTGTCCTACCAGCGTCCATTTCCACCAATGAACCCAACCAATCCAACTAGTTGTCGTACTATTACCTTTAACTACCCCTTACTCATGCACCGAGCTTCACTTGAGTCTTACATTTCCTACTAGGCTTCATTCAACTCTCTCTGAGTTCCATTAACTTTCCTCTTTTCCAAACCAATTCACAAGGCCCACAAAACATAAAAGGAAAGAAAAAGGACAAACAAGAAGAAACCACAAAAACTAATACAATAGAGCACCACAAACAAAGTGGCATGATCATGCACTAGACGTTATCAAGACTGCAAATCAAGCATAATCAAATAAAAAAAATACCAAAAACACAAGACTGACAACAAACGCCATGACTCAATCCCCATGGTTCCCAATGCTTCGAAGGGAAATCTCAACCATAGCATTTTTCAGGATTTCATGATAGTCCTTTGCCATGTGATCACTTGCATCACACTACCATAAACACATATTTGTTAGTGCATAAATAAATATAACAATATACGAGTTATCTTACCTTGTTTTTCCAAGCATGTTTCCTTGTACATGAACACATCCATTCCACCTCTCAAGGGACTTCATTCCCTTTACAAATCCACTTGTAACTAGAGACTAACTAATATACTTGTCAAATACATGTTCATGAATCTAGCACATATCCACATAATGTCAGACAAGATTAAGGTTAAGAAGACTTACTATATGCAAAGCACTCATTCATTTTTCATTAGGGTTTCCAAACATAGAAAAAGTAATTATTTCCCAATTCCTTTCTTTTACCTTTTTACCTCGTTGCAATCATGTTTTACTATGTATTGTCACATTACCCAACTATTTGTTATGTAAACATATCAATTTTTACCTTGTCACGCTAATACAAGAATGTTTCCTGCAACTATTTACACATGTCAGTAACATGTTCCACAAATCAAGGCATCATGTCTATGAATTTGAAGTCAACCTTTGCCAAGACTAACAAACATGTAATACTCAAAAATCAACTCACATTCATTAGTCATAATACATAATGCTACAACTATCACCTACTTACACTCAAGTACATATCAGTTTCTCTCAACACATATGTGTTAGTACAACCATATTAAAACAAGACCATTCATTCATGGAATCTTACTAACAATACTCATGTCATGCAAGTAATCAAACATTCAAACAACAAGAAGATGACATAAGCAAGCTCATACCTTGATGTATCTCAGGGGAGGCTATCTTGTCTGCACAATCAATCTAGATTAGCATGATATAACTTCACAACACATCAATTTAAACATAAATAAGGTCTTAATATCCACAATAGTAACTAGCTAACATGTCCACATCATAAACTCATAAACAATTTTCATTCATGCATAGCAATCACATATGCACCATTAGTCTATATTAGTATGACATAATATCACCAATATATCGGATCATACCTAAATATCATAACCATAACCATCTGCATAGGTCAATCCAATTTTCCATGATACATATGACATCAAGATACTAGCTACAATGAACATATTCATCGTGCTTATGAATGCACTAATTCACTAGCATCTACCATGCATGTAACCACAACAACAATAAAATGACAAACATGTATATGACCATAATGCATATAACAACCCATTAACTAAGATACCTTCATTCCAAACATACAATACCTATATGATGATATTCTCTTACCCCAAACTCTAGTGTTGGAACCTCACTCTGATGGTCTGCATCTCCTGCTCTATCTCAGTCGACACATTAGAATTAGAACATAACAACTACGTCATGATGACCAAAAATTCCTACAAAAATCTCATGCACGACAACCATTCCCATAATAATGCATGGATAACAACATATAGATAATGACATGCATAGAAAATACATATACAACCGACGTGCATTCATGACTAACACATCGCAACAACAACATCATCAACTCTTACATGTCAGCACAACTACAATCATGACCACCACCATGCATACACAACAAACACATAGACCACAAGCATAAAGAACACATATGAAACCTACATCTATGCATGACATACACGTTCCACCCATCCATTCCAAGTGTTGAACCATGCTCTAATACCACTCTGTAACACCCTCATCCCACATCTACCCAAGTAACCGGCCAGCCGGGGTAAATATGTGATGAGAGGCCATTGTAATGGCATTCAACCTCCTAAGTCACCTTAAGGAAGTGGAATCAGAGGAAACACATCACACAAACCTTCCACATTAGCAACAAAACTCCCAGGAGCCATCCCAGCCACTCAAGTAACCAGCCCTTGAGACCAACTACATTTTTAGTGCATCAAACCCTTGGATTCTCCCATGATATCGACCAAGGTGCATCTAGGAGGCTCTATACTCTTTGACAATAAGGGAAAGCAAGTGTTTGAGGAATTGCTTCCCCAATGTTGTGTCTGTGACTCCAATATTTGTGCCACTTTTTCATGCCTAGAGCCCAAGTCATTGCTTAGAACTCAATGACACCTTCAAAGATGAATTTACATAATAGAACAATGATACATTTGGAAAAACATCAACAAGGACTAGACTAGACCCCTACTAGCCATAACAGGAATTTCGTCAAACATGTCATAAATATGAAATCTACAGGCCTTAAAAGCAGAGCAGAGCATAGGGGTCTCATACTTATTTGAAATTCATTATGAGACATTGATGCCTCAACATATTAGTTGCAATTTCAACTATTAGGCCATAGATACATTGTTCATTCATTTACAAGTTAAAACATGATGAGAGCCATACATAGCCATTGTCATAATACATGTTCATAACTAGCATAATAAGAACATAAATACCAAGGAAACAACAACCATATAATCCACATATGATCCTGTGTAATACTCGTAAAATAAAAAGGAGAAATAACCTCATCTTAATGAATGCAATGACTAACCAAGTTTTAGAGTTCCACGAACAACCTGACTGTAGATTGGCTAAACCAAATATTTCTTTCAGCCAATCAGCCCCATGCCATATTCCAAGTATGAATGTGGGACACAAAACGACACTCAACTAAGGATTCTAGAGGCTACACCACCTCACCCTCATCAATATAACTAGGATTTACTGCAATCCATCCTAGATCACTAGGCCATAAAACAAGCATGGATGCCACCGGATTTGTCCACCTACACCAAGAGGAATTTTCTTGTCTCCTAGTCTCTAGGCTTTACTGCAATCCAAATTATGATCTAGGGATCACTAGGCCATAACCGAGACACCAATATCTATGCTTTATCACAATCCACACTGGATCACTAGGTGTTAACCGAGACTCCACCCTCTAGGCTTTACCATATATCCCACCATTCATGGCAAGGATTCGTAGGCCTAATGAAGGGAAACCATCTCTAGGCTTGACCATATATCCTGCCATTAACTAGCTGAGGATTCCCAGGCCCATCGAGGCACACAAGACTTGGCTTTACCATAACCCACAATCTAGTTCAGCAGTCACTAGGCCAATCGTTTTACTGGAATCAACAGTCTAGTTCAAGGATAATTAGGCAATGTGTTCTTGCTTTCATAGATTCACATCACTCAACTTCGAACCCATCCAACAGTCTAGCACAAACAAAACATGAGAACCCCATCACACCATGGATATCTAGAAATGGAAAAGCTAGACTAAAAACATTATCATGCCTAGAAAAACCCATTCCATGACAACAAAGAACCACATACAATACCATGCATGCCAAATCTAGAAAGGAAATCACACATGAATGATCAGGCGCTCATGTCCCAAGTGTCGTAAAATGCTCAAAAATGAAAGTTATCAGAACTAGCTCAAACCTAAATTATTGGATAGAGCTCGTCCTTCTGATTCTGGCGCCACAAACGGTTCGAACAACGGTCGTCGTATGAGAAAGTTATGTCAAAAACAAAATCGCCCAATAACCCTTAATTTTTGAATTTTCAAAAAAAATTAAAAAAAGAATATTCCACAGAATATTCCTTGGAATATTCCTTTTGGGTGGGCCAATCACAGGTCACCATGTGGCAAGCCCAGAGGCCGCCACATGACTCAGGTGACATCAACACAATGGGGGCGCATATATTTAAAATTTCAGTGGGGTTGTGAATTGAATCCACGACCTGTCTTCCACGAATTTAACCGCTTACCAACGTGCCACCGGGGTCACATTTGTTAAATGTGTGGCAGAAACGTTTTATAAGGTTTAAATTTGGGTTGGGCAAGGCCCGAAGGGGGCCAGCCCCCATACCATATGACCACTGCTCAGAACCATGGACTCCGCTCAAACCGCCAGCACGTAATCCCATGCAAACAAACTACTCGAATTTTTTGGTCACATGCCCATTAATTACAAGCAGTTAGACTGGCGGATCTTTAGCGCCAAATTTGGGCGGTCCTGCCATAATTGGCGGAGCTAACTGGCCGTAACTAAAGTTAGCTGGAGTTTTTCAGGGAAACTGGCAGTTGGGAGTAAATAGCCAGAACTTTGGCTAGGAAAGGCGGTTTTGGACGATTTTTTTTTTTTTTTTGGGTATTTTTAACATTCTGAAGCCATTGGCACAGGTATTAGAGCCATCTGGGGTAATTTTCAGAGGTTTTGGAGCCATGGAAGTTCTAGGAGCCACTAGGGCCCAGTATTGTGTGAACTGTATCAGGTTGCAGGTATCCATTGGAGGTGAACCAGTAGTCAATCCTGAAGGATTCAAGTGTTTTGAATCTGTTTTTACAGTCTATTCCACATGTAGAGACTTCTATTCAGCTGTATATTCATTTTGAGCATTTAATGAAAACGAGGACAGGCCCATTTGGGAGCCTTGGACCCAGCAGACGTAGCCCAGGAAGGGTGAACTACTTCATCAACTTCTTTTGCATCTGTGGTTGATTTATTTTGCAGAAAAAATTCGTTTTAATGTGTTAAACAGTAAAAGGAAATAATTCTGCTATGCTTTAAATGGATCATGAATAGCTGAAAATTTCATTTTTTTCTTTACTGCAAGACATGGGCATTTTTTAAACATGTTTATTACTGAATTGAATACCTTGCAAACCATTTACAAGTAGTTTCAAATTTAGATCAAGTTGGTATCAGAGCTATATTGTTGTTTCTTTGTATCAAAAGTAGTCAAATAAGCTATATACAGAGCCTGAAACGAGCCAGGAAGCCTTCGAAATGCTCTTGTTATACAATTGCAAAGTAGATAAACGCTCTTTCAGTCAATCTCTGGTGTAGTTGTCTTTTGATTGTTTTTATGCAAAGATCTTCTAACTATCTTGCAAGTATTGATGCTTACTAGGTTGAAACTTAAAAGAGGGGAAGGACAGTTGACTAGAGAATGAGAGAATCCTCAGTCAAGGAAGGCCAGAGAGCCGTCACCTTCACCTTCAATTTCACCCTCAAGAGTCTCAGCAGAAGCTTCCAGAATGTCTAAATAGGAAGGAGAAATTCCTACAGACATGGATCCAAAAGAAGAAGAGAGATTCTTCAGAAAGGCTTTCTTGGACCTCACTGAAATGGTGAGGATATTGTACCAAAAAAGAAATGAGAAATTGGTTGGAGAAGGGTCCAAACATCCACATGAAGGAGAGGGCTCTTTAGGAGGTAATAAGGATGATGATCATTCCAAGAAAGGACATGGAGGTAATGTTGATCCACCACCCCCATCGTTACCTCCTTCCTCTTCATCCTTGTCTTCTTCTTCTGTGCATAAGCATAGATCCTCTGGAAAAAGTCCTTTTTTGAAGCTTGATGTAAAATTTGAATTACCTATGTTTAATGGTGAAGTGAATGCAGAAAAGCTTGACAACTGGATTAGGCAGTTGGAAGTTTACTTGAGGATCCAGAATATGCATGATGATGCCACAAAGATTCAGTTAGCTTCTTTGAGAATGGATGGAGCAGCATTGGTCTGGTGGGAGGCCAAGACCAAAGAGGAGATCAAGAAATTTGGTAAGGTTACCTTAACATGGACTGACTTTCTGTTAGCCATTAAAAAACAATTTTATCCTCTTGCTCACATGCAGAAAGCCATTATGAACTGGAAAAATTTCAGACAACTTAAGGGTCAGAGTGTCCAAGACTACACCCAAGAATTTAGGAGAAGAGCTCTTTTGTTAGGGGTAGATTTATAGACCCAGGATACCTTGTGTTATCACTTAGGTTGTCCCTAGGCTCCTGTAGGGATACGGCCGAGGTAACCACAAACCAATCTTTGGATTGCAGATTCTATCCCACCTGCAATCAGAGAGGGCTCTCTCTTAATGATTTAACTTTGTTCATGATTTTAGGCTAGTTGTTGGTTACAGGGGTTTTGTTGTTTTGTTTGGATGGAAGATGTATGCCAGGTAGAAAATTCTAAGCAGAGAGGCAAGGTAAGGTGTGATAAGTTTCAAACCATTGGGCATGGAGTCATGGATTAAGGCTCGTTGTTGCGTTTTCTTGGTCACAAGAGGATTGTGGAGCGGGATAGCCACACATGAAACAATTATCAATTTGCTGAAAGGATGGAATGATGGTCAGGGATGAAA
>APFE030936620.1:0-12111 GCA_000404065.3 Pinus taeda | reverse complement strand
TGATATTCATGGAGATTATGTCGTCACTCATGTGGATGTCATTATAACCTTCAAAGCTATAAAGCCTTCGATTTTCTGTTCTTGAGATGTTAGAGAGGGACCGTATGCTTTAGCATAGTGGTCACCCTTTTGCCAAGTATCTTGGCAAGAAAAGGGTCAGTTTGAATATTGAGGAGAACCATGAGCACTCTAGAGGCTTGAAAAATAGTGAGCCAAGTGTAGGTCATGTTGATGGTATCCTCCATATCATTACAATGTTCAACTTTGCAGTCTGGGGTGTGGGGAGTGATGAGAAAAAATAAGAAACTACGAGATTATTTGTACATCTTATCCTCCCAAGCGTATGTGATGTATTCATCCTTAATTTATGCGTGGCTAAAATCTCTCGATTCTTGGAGGTTGATGTAGTATTCCAGGGTGGAATCAACAAAGACAACAACATAATGAGGATTATTGAGGTATTTGAGAATGTACCATTGCTTCTTGCGAGAACTATCATTGGGAAAGATGCAGTTTTGTAGCTTGTCCATGAGGCCATGCCTTCACCAGAGTCAAACCTAGATTACTTTCTTTTTCTTGCAAAAAAACTTATGCAACATGTTCTTTCCATTATTGAAGGGCACATAAACACTAATGTCATTTAAAATCTAGAATTCCTCCACCACATCTCTGTTTTGAGTCATGTCATCATTATGATACTTCATCTTTGAGCTTCCTACAACCCTTTTAATGGCTACCACAACCATAGGGTTTGATCCTTTCCTTCTTACTAATTATTTCTTCAGGGATTTACTAGTCACAATCCCTTTGGACCTTGCTAGTGATTTCAGCAAATCCATATGGTGAATGATTTGAAGAAATAAAAGGCTTAACCCTCACCAAGGAGAAAATTTAATCTTTCATCTAAATAATAACTTGAATCTCAAAAAAATGCCCTAGACATACATTTGTTAAATCAACTTGGCTCTCATACCACTTATCTAGATCGTATGGGCTATGATATAGGAACATTAAATATTGAGAGAGAGTAGGAGAGAAAGAATATAAACATGACATGCAACTATTCTTGGAAA
This sequence comes from Pinus taeda, assembly GCA_000404065.3. Classification (NCBI taxonomy): domain Eukaryota; kingdom Viridiplantae; phylum Streptophyta; class Pinopsida; order Pinales; family Pinaceae; genus Pinus; species Pinus taeda. Next base: position 11,038 of record APFE030936620.1, on the reverse strand, counting down.
AACATTGAACATAAAATACACACGCTCAATACCTAACAATATATGAAAAACATATAATTCTTTATTATATGGAAAAATCATTTTCCCTACAATTTGAAGGTACCATTTGTCATTTTACCAAGTGAGGCATGTTATTTACAGTATTCTCGGTGGCTTCTTGAGTTACAATAGACTAGGTGGATACCATGGGTGTATTCCACTTCCAATTCAAGTCATAAGGATGATATGACCATATACAGATTTGTGGTTTTTCGAAGTCAGTAATTGAAGCCTAATTTTAGTTAAATTGGGAACATCCAATGGAACTCATACCTAGGGAAATAGAAGAGGAGTCCTTCATCACGTAAGCTCTAGACTAGATGAATTTCCTTTTTCAAAATATTTAATGATCAAAGGACCAATAAGTTTTTTGTAATCATGGACTTGAATCGTTGACCAATATGTTTGAAATTATATTAGACATGAATCCAAAAAATGATCCATTTAATTTAGAAGTGTTTTAGCTAAATAATCCATACGTTTAACAAAATTTGGCTAAATATTGGAAAGAAGTTCCAATGGGAAAATGTACCACAACATATCACTTCTAGAAAAATTTAAATTACGTCATATTATCTATGACAACGCAATAAAGATGAATTCAAAGATATTTTTAAATCATAGAAGGATTTGATTGAGAAAAATGGAGCAGATTTAGTATAATATCATCCTCAAAGGTAGAACAAGGAAACTTATCAGCCACAAAGCCCAACATCAAATATAGTTGAGGGACTGTAACAGATAAGAGGAACTCTTATGGTAGCAATAATTAAAATTTTGATGGGTAAATGAAGGATATAAGAACAAACAATTCTTTGATTTATCCATGGTTTAATATCAACATATTAACTTATTTTCAACCCTAAAAGATAGTTAAGGTTTGAAGTTATAGTGAGATGTTAACATTGAAATGGAATTGAGAAATTACTACTAATATTAGCTCACTGAACCTAAGAAGTATTTAGAGGACTTATTGAAAGAATTACATAGAACATTCCCACTTTGATTTCCTTTAGTCTAAATACATGGTTGCTCTAAAAAATCCTTCAGCTAGGTTCTGCCCTTGGGAAGGAGGGTAGTCTCTCCAAAAATCGATGACCAATTTGTGATATTCGAGGTCTTGTAACCAGGTCGAGTTGAATTTGAAGGGTACTCTAGGTTTTAGGGATGTACCATCTAGTTCTAGATAGATGTGGGAGTGATCTAAGATACCCCAAGATCCAATTCATTGACAGAAATTAGAGAGGATACCAAGCAAGTCCTCCTTGATGAGAAAGAAATCCAATCTCCTACCCAAAGTAGCATCACCAATTCTACTATTATGCCATGTCAGTTTATTTTTGTTCATGGGGATGTCAATCATATGATGTTGTTACAAGAGATGTTCCATATAATCTAATAGGGGGTCCAGCTGTGTATGATGTCCCTAGGATTTCTCATGACAAATAGTGAAATTGAGTTGTCCACCCAAAATTATGTGATTATAATTCATCAACAATAGTTGCAAGAGGTGATTCCAGAGCTCCACCCTACTATGATATGGTGGATAGACATCGATGATACGAAAGTTTCTTCCCATCTCCAAGGAAAAAATATCCATTCCTAGGAATCTAGGTCCCCCCCATACAGAAATGGGGTTGATGGATTGAATATTAATGCCGAGTTCAATACATTGAGATCACCCATTTACATCTAGGGCATTAAAGCACCAACCATGCATCATAGAGTGACAAATCTAGGAAACCTACTCTGCCTTCCCAAGGGTTTCTTGTAAGAAATTATGTCAGATGGCTTTGTATCTAGGAGTCTCTTGAGGCTAGTTTTTTAGTACGGCTAGCCAACCCTCTACATTTGGAGGGAAACCACTTCATGGATCATCTTGATTAAGGGTGTTATTTTTCCTAAGAACCTATGAATTGTGGTCTGTCTTCCTAAGGCCAGATCTACCCCAGCAAGAAGGATAGCTCTCGAAATCCTAGAAGGGTGCCCTCAAGTGGGTTTGGTATCAATAGGGAGGGAAGATAAACCTAATCTAGATGGTCCAAGGGGGATGTATACCTCGAGGTCAGAGGTTATATGGATGTGAAAGTTGAGAAGTGGTGGAGGGCTCAGGTGAAGTGATAGAGTCAGCTCTAGTAACAAACGGTGGGGTAGTGGAGAAGATAGTAGAAGGATGATCGAGCGGGCATGTTAGAAGGAATGTGGAAAAGATAGGAATGGATGCATATGCAACATGTAATTGTTGTGCAATGCATATAAAAGAAACAGAAGAATAGAGAGAAAGAAGAGTACACGTGGAGAGAGAAGCTACCAAAATAGTCTGAGATCTCGTTATGGGCGAGGATGTAGGCTGCAGAGAGGCAAAACAAGTTGGTAGAGAAGTATCCCCATCCATAGCGATCAAATTGGTAACGTGAGGAGGTTGTCCTTATGCCAGAGGAGCTTCATATTGTGGATTCTTAGTGCCTTTTGCTAATGAAGAAGTCGCCCATGACACCGATGGGCACTCCTTATATAGGTGCCCTACCTTGTGACACCTTCTACACCTAAATGGGACTCCCTCATAGTGTAGGGTTTGTTTGCGAGTTAAATTCTTCTAGTGCAGAGTAATTGTTTCCTCTAATCCTTCTTTAGTGTCCAGGTGAACGAGTACGTCGGCCATAGATTTTTTGTTATAAGTTGTATATGACTTATCATGATCCAAATAGGTACCCAGTGCATTTCTGCTATGAACAAAGATGTCCTTCAACCAAAAGTGTATAGGTATCCCTAGAATACGAACCTAAATCAGACCAACACCCAACTTTTCTCATTCTCGATTAAAGAGGGGTCTCCATTGTTTAGAAGCATAGGGTCCATTTTGATATGCCAGTAGTGGGAGAGTATCCAATCTCTATATTCTTCTCGGTGGAAACTGAGGGCAAACCGTCGTGGACTTAGAATGGTGATCGACGTAATTTCCTTAAGTAAAGTGACCCAAATATTGAAGGTCTAGAAGCAAAGCCACTCAGCTGAATATGTTCTTCCCCTCACACGCCCCACTAGAACCCTATTTGCAGTATCCACCACTTTTCCCATGGTGATACCTTCCCCAAGTCTAAGATTGATGCCCTTTCTGAAGGCCTTGACACACTTACTCTTCCTGGCCTTACTAGTCTATGTAGTTGTCGAATGGTCTAGGAAGGGGTTGTGATTGCCCTGCGAGTCCATATGTGGAGAAGGGGAGGAGTTCCGAGGGTTAACTACTAGAATATTGAAGCTGGCAGAGGGAATAGGAAAATTCCCCTAAAAAGAGGTAGGGTTAGGGTTGTTGTCCAGTGTGGAGTGAGGGAATGCCAAACAATACAAGGTGAAGGGATGCCTCAGGCAAAATGGAATAAAAGTTAGGGGAGGGTGCAATGCAAGCAGCAAGAAGGTTGAGCATAGTAGGAGAGAGTGGAGGGAAGTCAAGCCTACGAGATGCAATGGGGGGAGTAGAAGCTGATAGGTAGGGAACATATGGTTTAGAAAGCTCAATGACAGACAGTAGGCCTATCCACATGTGAAACAATGTGAAATGACGACTAGAACTTGACATAGTATGAGGGAGTGCCCAAATCGGCTCATAGGGATTTGGGTTGGTGGAATAATCGAGAATGTCTAACTCCATTCCAATTGTTGTAGACAAAATCAGGGATGCAAGTAACGGTTGTAGAATGGGTAGGGAACTAGTCCAGAAGACGTGACGGTGAGCTCCTCACTGTAGGAAAATGGGAAAAGCAATGATGACGACAATAAAACTTCGGACCGCCTGCTACCCTAGACCCTTTGGTGCTTCAATGTAGAGCACCATCTTCCTTTCCTATCATAGTGGGGAATTTTTCATCACCATCTTGTATTTTCATCAAAATGGTTTTTTGTTGTAAAAGGTTGATGATATAATCATGGGACAAAAAAATACTCCCTAAAATGACTCAGTTTTTATGCAGAAACTCAGAATGGAAATGAACTATAGATATGTTTGGCCTCCTAAAGTGCTGGAAGAAAAATATTTGTAGAGAAATGTGTGTCAATATAAAAATATACCATTGGATTTTCCTGTTTAGCATTCTTATACCTATATTCTTAAGTGTTCTTACTGGGAATTGTGAAAAAAATATCACAATAGATGTTGTGAAGGGAACTATTGACTGTATTTGTTTTCTTTACTTTATTTGAAAATGTTATTACAACTACTTAGACAATCTCTGTGTATTTAATAGGATGCATACATAGCGATATTCATTGTAATGGATGTTTCTTTCATAACTATATAATTTTTTCTAAATTTATTGCAATGATCAAAATATGTTTTTATCCTACTTTATAATCCATTTGAAATAAACGAAAATTTTCTCGATTGGGTTTAACATATTCCTGAAAGAAAGACAATGCCCAAAGTGAATGACATTCAAAATGATGTGACATTATCTGCTTCAATAAATATTGTTACACCCACAATTCTGAAAATGGTCTTTACATATAGATTATTTTTTAACCAAGTTTTAGAGAATGATAGAATAATTATTTTCATACTCTATTTCAAAAGAGTTAATGTGAATCTCAAACCAAAGCATACAAATAAATGTTGTGGAGCCTAATTATCTTCTTTATTCAGAGGTATCCCCACATTGGACCCCAGTTCATAATGCCGCTCGTAGAATGTATGTCGCTAGGGGCATCCGCCGGGGGGTTGGGATGATGATTATTTGGATCCCCCCTGGTGGGGGATTGGGGGTAGTGACCCCCAAGCTAAAAATAGATGTGAAATTTGCTTGTAAAATGTTGTAATTTTGTATAATCTGGGTCATTCATTAGGCGAAGATATGACGGTAGAAGTTATGTTTAATTTAGTGTTTTTTTCCTAGAAGGAAACTCCTCGCTATATATGAGGGAATTGTATTGCATCTATGTAGCTCTATATTCTGAGTGAGAAAGAGAGAGGAGATTGTGTGAGAGAGAAAAGGGAATTACAATGGATTTGTTGTCGCTTGTATCTCTTCACTTTGCTAGATAATATAAAAGGAAGGATTGGCTGTTTCTCCATGGACATAACCCAAATTGGGTGAACCACGTATATATGTGTGTCTCTTGTTTTGTGTGTTTTCTGTGTTTGTATTTATGCAATATATTTTATGTATTCCATTGCTCTCTAATATATAATTTCTAACAATAGAAAAAAAAAAAAACATTACATCTACAATACTATTATTTCCATAAACGAGAAACAATAAACAGGACACTGGATGTGATGGTTGCATTTCAAATATCTCTCAACACCGTGATGGAATGAATTCTTGAAGAAGTAAATACAAAAAGGTCACATGTATTCTTTCATATCTATGCTTACAAACTTTGATCTATCTATCAGGATTTCACTCAAGATTTTCACAATGCCTTAATAAACACTAAATGTACATAAAAACAAGAATTAGTGTGAAGGAATGTTTAGTATATGCTATATTTATTATATTGTGATTGCAATTAAAACTAAAAAATCCACCTAAAGTATCGTTTGTGAGTGTTGATAGGTATCAACAGCAGAAGTTAAATCAGTTCCATCTAGGGAATGGATGGTGAAGTCTCTGGGGGTGGACCAACTCCACCTCCATTATACTTCTCGGCGTGGATTTTCTCAACTACTTGGCCAAACTTGACCATGTCCTTGCGCTTTGGGACAACAATACAATGGCCGAAATAGTTAGCAGTTCCTTCTTCCTCTTGTTGGAATAGTTGGCACTTCGTCCTAAGAACACATCTGTGGAATGGGTTGTAGGATAATAGTTAACAATAAGATGAATTCATTGTTGAATGTTGGGGACTCAAAAGGAAGACAATGATTTGATGTATCCCACTATTTAATCATGTATGTCCCATATAATTCCATAATAATACACTTATCAATGTAACAAGCCTTTGGCTCCCTCCCATTCCATCTTTCTCCTTTTTCTATGCAAGAAGTCTTTGTTAATTTTACCATTGTAAAATAAACTAAAATAAAGGTCTATGCTCCCGCCTTATGGTGTTTCTTTGCGACATATGGTGGAACTGCTAGTTAACAAAATATCATATGAGCAAGTTTCATTTGAAATGAGTTGTTGTTTTTTCGGCACGTGATATCGAAAATACATGGCTTTAGTCCATGGTATTGTACATACCCTATTTATAGATTAAGAAACTCCATAATACAGTGGATCTAAATCTTCATGGATAAAAATCTTTTTCCATTCTTTCTGAAATGAATATATGTTCATCTTATAATCATAATGATAATAATAATAATGTTAATTTCATAAAATTTGAAATTTTAGCAACCTATGATGTATGATGAAGTAAATGTTTTGGTCTTTATTATGGATTGATAATTACTAACATTCACTAACCATTTAATTTATATAATTGTGCTAGTATGTAAATTTCTATTCAAAATGTGTTATTTTTTTTTAATATTGATAATTTAAATAAATTTTAAATATTTTAAAGCTACTTTAATACTAAAGGTTTTAAATATTTGAAAATACATTTTATAGTGAATTACTCGTGTGTTTACCTCTTTTTGCTAATAATATGGGGAGTGAGATAATTTATCTTATTTTGGTTATTGGGTTTGTGTGTTTAGTATAGAGTTTTCTCTTCAAAATAACATGCACACTTTACTTTGTATGGTTTGAATTGTAGAAACAATTTTCATTGTTTTTTTCTTATTGCTTCGCCTTGCTCTTTTATTTGTTGTTGCAATTTTAGATATATTTTCTTAGTTTATTTATAATTTTTATACAATATTGAACAACTAAAAGTTTATCCTAGGAGACTAGAAAAAAAATTCATAGTTAAAAGAATGTATTCCTTAGACGAAACTATTCTCCAAATTTGCATCCTTGTATTTTCCAAACAACTAACACACGTTTCAAGGCATGGGACAATGAGCAAGTATTTCTGGTACCAAAACATGTTCTTAATACAGGCTCAGTTGAAAGGATGTTGGTAGGAGGACTGTCATCACAACAAGCGACATCAACACAAATATCATTAGCAAGGGAACATATTTAGGTATTTTCCTCTTAATAAATCTTCCTTTGTCCCTAAATCATAAATGGAGAAATAACCTAGGAGTTTTGAAAATGTGGTAAGAAAGAAAAAATCCAGGAAAAAGCCCTCCTTGGATGTTGATTTCATTGGAAAATATCATGTAATTGAAATGAAATGTTATCCAAGAAGATGGTGGAAAAATTAAGCAAGGTTACCAATAATCCTAAGGAGTAATCCCACTAGTTATAAGAAACATGGGAAAGAATGATATAATGAATGAAGTGAAGAAACAATAATGGTGGAGACAATAAAGACACATAAATGGATTAAGACGTTAGGGACCTAACAAACATAGAGGAATGTGAAGATATGGAGCTTAGCAAGCTTGATTTGCAATATTTAGTATTAGAATGGGATGGGAAATAGATTGAGTCAATATTGAATCAATAAATTGAAATTTTGACAAAAGCCTTGATAAAAAAAGGATAATTTTAGGAATAAAAATTATAATGTAAGCATCACTAGTCTATCTCTTTAGCAGTTGAAACTAAAACACTAAAATAATGATAAAAATAGGAAAATAGAATAAAAGGTTGTATAAAGAAGAACTAAGAAACTTCTACAAGAGTTGAGAGAAATGTCAGTCAATTTAAGAATAATGGCATTGATGATGAACATGTTCCACCCCACCCGATCAAATTCCCAAAGAATATACAATCATAAATTATCAGATGAATGAATGAAAAAAACAAATATTTATTAAAAATAAAATTCTGAAAGAAAAGCCAACTATGGCTATTCTATAGGAAACAAAGTGCTCATTTGATATGTTGTCTAAAATTGATACTGCTTGTTCAATAAACTATAGCTCAATAATATTAGATGTACATGAGGCATCAAGGGGAATTACTTTATTATACATCCACCATGAGATTATGCTTTCAAACACCTTTTCCACTCAAAGATTTGTCACAATAAAGTATCAACTCATATGGTTGACATAAATGGGCTTCATTTCCATTGTTTATGGACCCAATCTAACTAGGAATATATGTTTTTCTTTTTTCACAGTATTCAACCCATCCCTTATATTATAGGACATGGTTACCCATTTGTGGAACAATATTTATGGTTGAATCCTTGGATGAAAATAGGGGAGGTTGATATGGATCTCGGCGTCTAAGATTTAGAAACCATAAATTCTTACAAAGAGTAGGAGAGAGAAAATACAAATATGCTTTGAAACAATTCTTATAAAAACTTTAAATAGAAAATACACACAGTAAATACATAACAATATGTGAAAATAAAATAATTCTTTATTAAATGGAGAAATCATTTATCCTACATTTTGAAGGACATATTTGTCCTTTTACAAGGTGACGCCCATTATTTATGGTATTCTAGGTGCCTTCTTGAGTTACAACTTACAATACCATGGGTAAATACCATGTGTGGATACTACTTTCCATTAGGATCAAAATTTTTCCCTTAGGAAGAAATGGTTCCCATTGTGTCAAGTTCCCTTGTGAGCCAATGAATATAAGGGTTTTGCGTGGTTGACCCATAATCATAGTATCCTATAATGCTTATGGGCTAACTTTGATATTGATAGCGTCTAGCCTAGAAAATGAACATCAATGGAAAGGGTGTTTTGTAGTTGATCCATAAACATTGGTTTGTAGGTGACCCACAACTGTCACAAATGAAGGTCAAGAGGTATTGATACCCCATGACACTTGTGGGCCAACTTTGATACAAATAGTGTATGGATAGGCCCTAGATGGTAAAATCTCCATTGACATGGGTCTATGATGGAAGTTTCCCCTAGAAGGTTATAGTTAGAAATGTCTTCATCTTGTTGTGTATGATGTCAAAAGTTTTCACCCAACTAGTACCAATGACAAAATCCTTCTGTTGGAGGGGGTCAAGAATGATAATCTTCCATTGGAATGGGCTACAAAAAAAATATTCCATTGAGAAGGGACAATATCGTAAGTATTCGATTGGAAAAGGATTTGGAAATAGAAAACCTTTGAAATCTTACATAGGTGAGGGGTTTGGAAACATAAAAAATATTCCAATGGAATTCTTAGTGTTGTGCGTAGAGATCCGAAATATTCCACTCATTTTGGATGTGATTTGAAAGTTGACCTAAAATATTCAACATGTATTAGCTACAGTATGAAAAAATAAGAGGCTCTTCACTCTAGGATCTCATGGATAGGCAATGGGCAACACATCATTGGTAGAATATATACATGAACCAAATGCATGGATCATTTTCTGGAACCCTGCCACATGACATCCATAGCTTTCATTACCCCTATTATGGAGCACAAACTCACCATGTAGTATGGCCAACATTTTTTGTTTTGTGAACATGTATTTCTATGAAAAAATTTTAACCTCTTGAAACATGTGGGTGGTGGCTAAAATATTTGATGGTATGATATGAAATATAATGAATCCATTCACACCATTTCCTATGACATTCATGGAGACTATGACATCACTCATGTTGATGTAATTGTAACCTTAAAAGCTATAAATCCTTGGATTTTATATTCTTGAGAGGTGAGAGAGGGACCCTGTGCTTAGCATAGTGGTCACCCTTTTGCCAGGTATCTTGGTAAGAAAAGGGCCATTTTGAATGTTGGGGAGAACCATGAGCACTCTAGAGGCTTGACAGGTAGTGAGCCAAGCATAGGCCCTATCCATGGTATCCTCCACATCATTATAATGTTCAACATTGTAGTCTAGGGTGTGGGGAATGATTAGAAAATAGAAGAAAATCCTAGATTATTTGTGCATCTTCTCCTCCCAAGCATATGTTACGTATCCATCCTTAATTTATGCATGGCTATAATCTCTCGATTCTTGGTGGGTGAGGTAGTATTTCACGGTGGAATCAATAAAGGAAACAACATAATGAGGTTTATTGAGGTCTTTGAGCATGTACCATTGCTTCTTGGGAGAACCATCTTTAAGAAATATGTAGGCTTGTAGCTTGGCCATGAGGCCATGGCTCCACCAGATTAGAACCTAGACTAGTGTTTTTTTCTTACAAAAAAACTTATGCAATCCATTCTTTCCATTATCGAAGGGCACATAAAGATTAACATCAATTCCAATCTACAATTACTCCACCACATATCTTGTTTGGGCCATGTCATCATTATGTTACTCCATCTTAGAGCTTCCTACAACCCTTCTAATGACAACCACAACCATAGGGTTTGATCCTTTTCCCCTTACTGATGATTTGAGGAAATAAAAGGCACAACCCTCGCCAAGGAGAAAATTTAATCTTCCATCTAAATAATAACTAGAATCTCATAGCAATGGCTTAGACATACATTTATTATATCAACTTGGCTCTCATACCACATATCTAGATCATAAGGGATATGATCTAGGAACAATCAATAATGAAAGAAAGTAGGAGAGAAAGAATATAAATATGCCATGCAACTATTCTTAGAAAAACCTTGAAGAAAAAATACACACACTGAATACCTAACTATATATGAAAAAAATATAATTCTTTATTATATGGATAAATCATTTACCCTACAATGTGAAGGAACCATTTGTCATTTTACCAAGTTAGGCCTTTTATTTATAGTATTCTCGTTGGATTCTTGAGTTACAATAGCACAGGTGGATACCGTGGATGGATACCATGGGTGGATTCCACTTTCTATTCAAATCATAGGTATGAGATGACCAGATGTAGATTTGTGGTTTTTTGAAGTCAGTAATTGAAGCCTAATTTTAGTTGAAATTGAAAAATCCAATGAAACTCACACCCAGGATAATAGAAGAGGGGTCCTTCATCACATAAGCTCTAAACTAGATGAATTTCCTTTTCAGAATATTTAATGATCATAAGGCCAATAAGTTTCTTGGAAGCATGGGCTTGAATTGTTGACCAATAAGTTTGAAACTA
>APFE030936617.1:14229-90220 GCA_000404065.3 Pinus taeda | reverse complement strand
TGCTAAAAATAGTAAATTGTGCTACAATTACGGAAACTGAAAAACTAAAAGAGACAGTTGCGGGGGTCCAAATGGGATAGGTGAGTGGCCACCAACATCCACCTGGATCAATGATGCCTGTATTCAACCCGTTGAGGGTAAATTTGTTAGTTATAATAGTTTAATTGAACATTTCTCATGGGAAACAAATCACTAATCCTGGTATCTAATCTGTACAAATTTTTCATCTTCCATTTCTACATTCGGTGTAACAAGACTTATATATAGATACATTCTATACTCACAATCCTATACTGAATTGAGTTTTTTTCCTATCCTGCTCATAGGAAATGTAAACAAAGTATACTTGCATGTAGTTAATATTGTATAGAATATCAGTATCCATTTCTAGAAAACACAATAGTATTGTCAATGAAACTCATAACTTATGGTTGCCTCTCTTCCTAAGTAAGTATCATAACCTATTATGAATTTCCTTCCTAAAATCAAAATTCACAACACCAAGGCAATTTCAAATTGGATTATGAAGCTCAGCATAATAACTAATCACTTAGTCTCTATTATGCTCAAGTTAATAAATGTTAAGATACTAATAACAATTCATCTATAGGGTAGCCATGCATTCGATTTCATCTATAAAAACAACTTGCGAGTTTATTCAAGTAATGAAGAGTTATTAACATAAGAGCAAATGAAACCTAAGAAACATGTAACACAATTAATTCAAACCAGCTTGACCAACAGGTAGCCACTTGGAAATCGAACACCGCCACCCAACCAAGAACTAATTTCCTCCAGTTCACCCCTGAGCTGAGTCTGCTTGCCAAATATTCAAAAACCTTTGTGATTCCCTCAACAAATATTTAATACTTGTCTTTCATGATAAAGTTTCATTTTAGTGGTGTCCCGCTTTTGCGGATATTCTTATCCACTTGCCTAGGATTTTATTATAAAACCTCACATTTCTCTCCCGCGATGCTTTCATGTTTTTTCCAAGCTTAACATCTTTCTCGAGCTAAACAACCTAATGGATATTTATCTCCCATCCATTAAGCTTATCTAGAATTTGATCTAGAATTCTTATCACGAAGACTTATCCATTCTTGTTCACCAATGGAATTTTATTTGCCAAGAGTCTCATTTCTAGATGTCCTGTTTCCAAATACATAGATTCTACTTATTATTTATTATTCATTTACATAATATTTTTCATGACTTTTCTACCATGTTGCCCAATGCAATTCAATCTTACCCAAACAAAGCTCTAACAATGGAAAGATATTACACCTAATATTTATTTTGTTATGAATTAAATTTAAATATAGTAATAAAATCATTATTTTAATTTATAAGTGTTAAGAAAACTATTTTATAATTACTATTAATATGTTATTTATTTTAATATTTTAATGTTATTGGTATATCCGAAGAATGTGGAGAATATTGCGCCAGGTAGCCGAGGAGTGTAAAGGGTTGCCGTTGGTAATAAATGTAATAGCCTCAACAATGATGGCGGGCAACGCAGCTGTAGATGAGTGGAATCTTGCATTAAAGCAAATGCAAAAAGTGGATTTAAATTTTCCAATCACCCATCCTCGAATTAGTGGAGAATTGTATCAGCGATTGAGATGGAGTTACGACAGTCTGCCCGATGCTAACTTGAAAAACTGCTTTCTTCTCTTTGCCATGTTTACTGAAGATGCTGCTATACCAGTGGAAGCTATGGCGCAACTATGGATCGCAGAAGGCCTCGTTAAAACCAAAGAAGATGCCAACTATGACTATGTCTTAGAGACGGCGGAGAGCTATGTAAAGTTACTTGTAAATCGCAGCTTGTTCCAGGTGGAAGAGGGTGTTATCAATGTCCATGATGTCCTCCATGACATGGCTATTTATATTGCAGAAACTGAGGAGAATTGTGTGTTGAGGGCACGTCAAAGTCTTCAACATTTCCCTGACATCCCAGGTTCAGAAAATTGCAGGCGAATATTAGTTTTGGGCAATGATGTTAAGTCTTTGCCAGCAAAGGAGTTGAGATGCCCCAAACTAGTTTCTTTGTACCTGGGAGAAAATGAGGGATTGAAAGAAATTCCAGAAGCATTTTTATTGAACCTCACCTCTTTGAGGATATAAGACATTCATGGCACGGCCATACGATCACTGCCAACATCATTGTGGCAATTGACACACCTCGAATTTCTGTTTTTGGGTTTGTGAGATTGAAGATATACCTGAAGAAATAGGTAATCTTTCACATCGTCAATTTCTGTATCTTAACTTCTGTAAAAATCTAAAATCGTTGCCTTCTACACTAGGAGAACTTCAAAATCTGAAGTATCTAAATCTTCACGGTTGTAATTCGATAAAAATCCCTCATGAGCTTAGAAAGCTCCCGAACTGTGAGATTGTGCTTAAAAACGATAAATAGAGGGAACCGACTCCTTGAAAGTTATAAATATGTTTTTATGAAATGAGTTTCAAATATTAAGATATGTTTTAATTCATAAACTATTTATTAGGTAATATAGGGAATGAATTTAAGTTTTATTATTTTTTGGATTTTTAATTCGTAATTTATTTGTTTTTAATTCATAAACTATTTATTATTTAATATAGGGAATGAATTTAAATTTTATTATTTTCTTGAGGTTTTAATTTGTGATTTATTTATGAGTTAATATACAAAATTTTAAATTTTATTAATGGTTTTTTTGCATGTTATTTAAATTTTTGAAAGGAAATTGTAAATATTGTCGAAAAGTCTAAGCTTTCAATTAAATATTATCTATATTAAAAAAAAATGTTAAAAACAAAATATAAAAATGATCATGTTTAAATTTTTGATATGGTAAAATTAAAAATAATAAAATAATTTAATATAGTCTTCTAAAATTAATGAAAATGATTTAATGTTATGTGGATATAATATTTTATTGATTATGAGAAATAAAAATTATATTTAAAAGTATAAAGAATAAAGTAAAGGATAAATCAATATTAAATAATCAAAGATAGAACAAAAGAGAATGATGATTCAAGGGAGAAAAATAGTGTTTTGGAAGACCAGCAATGATTAAACACGAAAAATAAAAAAGATAATGTTTTATATGATGGAATTTTATGATTGGATAAGTTTGTAGTCATTTTTACTATTAATTAGGTGCTCTGTTGTTTAGTTAATTATTGAAATTTTTTATTATTAAAATTTGTAAAATTATATGTTAGGAGAGTTCAATTGTTGACTTAAAAATTTTGGTTTTCTCAATGAAAATACAATGGCTAGATTATACTAGTTATATGTTTTTTGAGATAAGTTTTGAATTAGTTATTAATTTGACCTATGTATTATTTTTCATAGGAGTAAGGAATTTGGTAAGTTTATTGATCAAACATAATGCAACATAAGTGGAAAAAATGTTTTAGCTTTAAAATGGAAACCTAAGTGGAAGGATTTATTAATTTAAGAGATTAGGTACCCACTGGCCATAAGGGTCTTTTTAAGGTATGTTTTTTTTTTATTTCGCAAGGAAATGAGAAGCTAAGATTCAAATAGGTTGAGTAACTGGAGTTTTTAGAATAGTAGTTTCTTTCGATATGATGGTAGTGAGAATAAGCATGAAGGTATCACTTCATATGGACATTTTTCTTATAAACTTGGCAGGTGGAGGTGTTATCGGGAAGATTGGAGTTGAGGACATTTAAAAGGGGAAGAGAGATTTTCTTTTGAATTTCTATAATAGATTAAATATCGAGAGAGATTCGCTAAGATGGTTAAAAACAAAGATCAAAGAGGGATGGCCATGAGGCCAAAATATTAAGGTATCATTGATAAATAGAAACCAACATTTAGGGTTAATGAAAGTTTTTTAAGGCTAAAATATCAATATGTTCCATAAAAATATTAGCAACAAGAGATAACAAAGAGTCCATAGTTGTACCGTTTGTTTAGTCATTGCATATCCCTTTAAAGGTGAAGAAAAGTAACACTAATAAAAAATAATTTATTTATTTTTGCAATAAAAAAATTTATCACATAATTATCAATTAACAAGGCCTTTAAGACTTATTTACACTACACGAACCCCCGCCCCAATTAAATTTTCTTAGGGATATATTGTTCTCTGCTTTAGATAATTGCATTTCTTAAATTACATATTAAATTCACCCCATGTCATCATAACAATATTCATATAGCAATATTCATATTTACAAAATTATTCAACAACATATGCAATTATATAGAAAGAGATTCATTATCATCATTGCAGGGAACACAAAGGAGCAATAGAAGACAAGAATTCACATATAAAGACACGAGGATTGGTTGAAGACCAGGGAAAACCCCACTATGGGGAAAATCCTTCCAATTTTTTCTTCTTAGAAGATTGTCATTGAATGATTAAGCAAGAGAGAGAATATAATGATTCATATCTTCAACCATAATCCTATGTAGAAAAAAAATCAGCGAAACAACATTCATGAGATGAACCCAATAGTGATAATAATCAAAACCTTGATCCAAAAGCTTGCGGTCAACTGTCACAGTCTGTGGTCAACTATCAAACTTTGCGGTCAACTGCCGAACTTTGCGGTCAACTATTGAAATCTGCAATCAACTGATAAAACCAAACCCTAGGTCCCAGTCGCACGGATGATGTGATGTGCATGTGATTGAAACGCTCAATAGTATGGATAAGTCGACCTGCATGCAGTTGCAGCCAAAGATTGCCTGTGACAAGCCTATGGTTAGAAACCAAAACCCTAGCACACATGCGAGCTTCAAACCCTACAATTTGGAACCTGTGTGCGAAAACTTCCACGAAACATCTCAAACATATGCGAGCGAAACTAAAGAAAGAAGAAGAAGAATGATCGTAATGATGATATCCAAATGAGAGTCACTTGACTTCTATTTATGGCCACACATGGGTGTCCAATTTCTCTTTTGGGTCGACCTATCTTTTTGTGCACATGTGGGATTTAATTCAAAAATACACTTTCCCTTGTCCAAATTGAGTGCTTCAATAGTCAAAATTGCTGCGCTCAAAAAGTGGAATCTCGTCCCATGGTTGGAATTTGTCATTGAGCTATCAAATTAACACTCCCCTCTCAACTAGGGAGAAATTCCAACTACATCATATAATCATGAAAATATCTAGTCAACAAATTATATCGTATCTCAAGTATCTCATCATCAAATGTCGTCATTGTTCATCTTAGTTCATCTCTGCTTATTTCTTATTTTCTCTTGATTGTTCCTGATCATATGTTGAACATTTTTTAATCTAAGAGAAGAAGCCTAAGATACCACCCTCTATCCATCGGGGAGCTACTGCTACCACCCAGAATCACTACCAGCGGGGATCCTAATACTATGACCTTGGAAACATCAGAGAGCTTATCATGAGGGATCCCTTCTCAACTTGGAACCACATCAGGGAGCTCAGTGTCGACCCAAAATAATAATGAAGAAGGTCCTACAGGACACTCTCACCTCATGTCTATAAATGTGGGGAAGGTCCTATTGGACACTCTCACTCCAATTCATCCCAGAGGGGAGCAAACATCTTCCACCCTATCTCGACAAATAAGAGTCATTGCATAGGGGAGCACATCTAAACTCATCCTATTTCCCACTGATGTTCCCAACAATGACCCTCAAGATTCATGTGGTAGAACACCTGCATCGTAATCATCTTGGGTTGTACACCTCCAAACACTCCCTCAACTCGTTGGTCCGATGGGGAGTGGTATTCCCAACAAGCCCTATTTGTGGGTATGATTCCAACCAGGGTATACTCTGCATATACCAAGATAGGGGAGCTAACATCTCTTACCTTATGGGTTACATATAGGGGAGAAAAATCTACAACCCTATCGTTTACAAATCCTTCAACCTGAGGATCCCTCCATCTCAAATGCTCACAATGGGAGCTCAAATAGGGGGGAAGAGCTAGCTTAGTGTCCTTGATCAGTCCTACTCTCTATAGATGAGAAACATATCATCGTGCTCATATATGGTACTGGTTTAAACAACTCACTGAACATTTCATTCATAATGCCTCAATAGCAACAATCTCTTTTTCATGCAGGACGTCAAATCAAATATTATATTAGAACAAATATATATCACAAAAAGGATAACTTATTCATTCTCCCTATCACATAGGTGACAACCACGACCCTAAGTTTGTTTCCTACAACAACACTATCTCAATATATGAATATATCTCAGTCTCATCTATATACATGATTCTCTGCTAATTAGATCCCACTCAATATCATCGTAATGTATTTTTTTGTCACATCCAAAACATACTCAAAAAAATCTCCAAGGATATTCTTCAATATGCCTCACAACTAGCCATGCCAACAACATTATACTCAACCTCTGTTGTGCTTAAAGCTATGGACTTCTCATCCAAGAATATCATGATAGATCTCATACTAAGTGTTGTCACTCATTGCATTGTGGGTTTCAAATGGTCAAAGTTTCCCAAGAACGTTGAAATTTGGAGCCCCTTTCTTAGGCCACATGAGATCTCATAGCTAAATGAGACCCTCTCCATTGCGTAGTGCTCAGAAAGAGATTTCCAATGGTATATTGAAGTCCAAAAATGGACTCCTGGAGCAAAAGAAAAAGCATTTTGAATGTCTACCTTGGAAAAGCCCTGCAAACCAAAAATCACTAAGTATGGAGGGAAAATTGCAATCGAAGGTTCAAGGGGCCAATCGCAATCACAAAACGACTATCGGTGGGATCCCATGGCACATGCTTAATCCTAAACTTCAAAGACTTGTGGGGGTCGATCTGTGATATAATTTTGTATCGTTGGGAAAGGGATGAAAATGTTAACAAAGGAAATGCTTGACAAAACCAAGGCAGGCGACCCACTTTCTCTCTCCTTCACATGGCATCGGTGATCAGCGATCGATGGATCAAAGGGGTTTCAACTAAAAAAGCCCTGCAAACTGTCGATATCGCGATAAAGTGATGCATCGTCGGGGGGCCGAGAAAACCAAATACAAAGGAAAAACATGAAAAAATAGGGTCGGGCAAGCCTTTTTCTCTCTCCTCTAGGGGGCCACATGGCAAGCTCTAATCGGTTCTCAAAGCAGACATGGCCGCTGATGTCACCAATGATATGGAAGTATAAATGACAAGTCGCAGTATGGAGGACACGTGGCAATATGACTGCATGTGCTTCTAAATTTGTATGGATTCCAGGTCTACATCTTTCTGAATATGAATGAAACAATGGTGATTCCCATATTCGAGTATTACAATATGTTGTTTCTTTGTTAAACTTCCATTATGTTCGCACTTCCTCTCTGATTTCAAGCAATAGTATCTTCCATAATATCTCTTATATTCTTAGAGATTCATTGGTGTTGACTTTTTAATACACATGCCTGTATGTTAGTATGAGATTATATCTTTAAATGTGTGCTTCCTGAAATCGTAGAATTCACTCTTCTTACATCCACCTGTCTATCTTTAGCTTAGATAAGTATAGAACTCTTTATGTTTAAAGCTCTATGTGATGAGTTATTATTCTCTTTCTCTTATTTCATTATTCTACAAAATCTTATTAAACTAGAAGTCCTTGATTACTCGACCTCCACTTTTTTTGCCTTATTACTGTGAGTTGTTTATGTGAAAGGATACCAGAAATACATGGATTATATCCTTGGATGAGGGAACCAACCCATGTTGTTATGTTTATATTTGTATATTTGCAATTACTATGTTTGGAAGATGCATATGATGCCTTCGTTTTCTTGAGGATCATATGAGATACATAGAATTTAGATGCGCCTAGGAACTAGTATTGTAAGCAATCCAAGGTTGCCTCTGGGAGAGACAACATCTTTTGGCGTTGTTGTCGAGGAGCTTTGTCGAGGCGAGCGAAGTTTGTTCTGATTGCATTCATATCATCTTGGAGGCTCCACACACCCCTCATTATCATTCATAACCCTGGCTTTTAAAAGGCCTCATACTCGCTCAGATACGTCCCAAAAGAAAGCCCCATTTGTATCTGATCCAGAAAAGTTAATTTCCAAGAAAGTCAGGAAAGAGAAAACTCCCCCTGCTTGTACTACCATCTCATCATCCTTTGCCACCTCCGCCTCCAATTCTCAGCCCACTATTGCTCACTACTCAGGACTTACTCCTAAGGCCTTGACATACCATGCTTCTCCTCCAACCATTGTGGTATTGACCCTAGTTCCTCAAGCAAATTTTAATCCCCCTCCACCAATCCAAATGGCTCTCCCGGTATTTTTTATAAATAAGTATGCACCTCTTAATTTACTTCAGCTTCTGAGTGAAATTCCCCAGAACCACCTAAAGCAGCTACCTAGGTTCAATGGGGAAGATGATAACACGACAAAGAGTCACATTGAAGCCTTTAGTTCTTTTTTTCACATCCTAGATGTGGATCAACTGGATGTGGTCATGAGACTTTTTGTATAAAGTCTTGAGGGAGAAGCCAAAAAATGGTTTAAAGATCTACCCAATGCCTCCATCACTACCTGGGAAGAGCTGGAAAATGATTTCACACAGAAATGGGGAGAAAAGAGGGATCATGAGTACCTCCTCACTGATTTTAATGCCCTAAGAAAAAATTCAAAGGATGATACTTCAGAATTTATCAAAAGATTCAATAAGCAGTACAATAACCTGCCTGCTCACATAAAACCTCCTCCAACTACAACTTGTGTGGTTTTTCTAGGAGCTTTTGAGTCTGATGTTGGTTTTTCCCTGAGAGAGAGGAAGTCTCTCACTCTAGACCAACCTCAGACCAATGCTCTTGAAGTGGAAGCCAGTATGGTCTCGATAGGCAAGTCAAGGGTAAAGCAAGAAACTACTGAACCCAAAAGCTGGAAAGAGGAGGTATCCTCCTTTAGTCAAGATAAAGAATCATTAGACCCGAAGTGGGATGAGATGGAGAAATTCATCAGGATTTTAACACAAAAGGTTGGAAAAATCGAGAACAAGAACCTTTCCAGACAGAACACTCAAGTCAACAATAGGGGCTATAACCCTTAATATAGAAGGCCTTAACTACAACTACTTCCAAGAGAAAGAAAGGAACATCTTAATCAAGTCCCTCATCTTTTATACTTGGAATATGGTCCTGATGAAAAATCATCGAATACACAAGAGATGCAAGGAAATATGTACTCTTCTTTTATCGAAGAATAATATGAGAATATGGCTCAACAGGCAAACAACCATGATAGAGAGGGAACAACAGAAGAGAAAGATATGGATTATTATTGCAAACATTTTGCAGAGTTCATGCAAGGAAAACCACAATGCAAGTATGATCATAACCACAACATAACCAAAACAACAAGGGGAAGCTGCTCCCTAAGTTGTTCTCCCAGAACTGAATAAAGGGAACGGTAAGTTGAATCCTGACCCTTCGAAGATAAAAGTCTCCTCTAATGAGGAAAGAACTAGTTCAGAGGGACATATAGAAAAAGATACACCTATTATGCCGAAATATTCCAATGGCAAGGTAGAAGGAATAGAGCCAGGAGGTACAGAAAAAGTGAAACCTGCATTCAATCTCCATAAGGAGCTTGAGAAGGTAAAAATTCTTGTTCCCTTTACTGAGATTCTAAAGCAGCCTGTTTATAAAGCTTAGGTCTCTCAATTTATGTATCCCTCTATCTCAGAACCAACCCATGATAGTTTAAACCTCCAGAAGGAGAAGCCAATGGTCGTTTTTGGGCTCATGTGGAAGAGTTGGATCCTTCTACCGCACATTTTTATGTGACTTTAGTGATCCATGACCTTTTGTTCCATAATTGCATGTTGGATTCAGGAGCCACAAACAACCTCATGTCATTATCAGTAATGGAACAACTGGGCTTGGAAATCACTAGACCATACAAGGATATGTACTCCTTTGACACCAAGAGAGTCAAGCTCTTAGGCATGATAAAGGATCTGGTGGTAAACTTGGCTCAAATCCCGGTGAAAGGTGTGGTAATGGATATAGTGGTGGCTGATATACCTCCTCGTTTTGGAATTCCCTTATCAAGATCTTAGGGTTCAAAGGTAGGTGGCTCTATCAAGATGGATCTGACTTATGCCACCATTCCCACTTTTGGAGGTGAGCAAACAAGGTTGTATAGAGAATCCTAATTTGTGAAAACTGTGACCCCAACTAAAGGCTTAGAGAACTCCCCAGTACATGGGAAATATAGCGACATCTCATGTCTGTTCCTAGAAGAGGATGAGACCTTCTTAGAGGAAATATCAATACACCTAATAGGGCAGTCACAACACTTGCGACCAAGTGAAAATAAAATATGGAAATTATACTTCGATGGAGAAAACTCAAAAGATGGAAACGGAGTTGGAATATTGTTGGTATATCCGGAGGGTAGCCTGATACCCCTCTCGTTCAAACTGGAGTTTGAAGTGACCAACAGTGTGGCAGAATACGAAGCATTAATCCTTGGGATACAAACAACAAAAAAGATGAATATCGAATGCCTTACAGTCTACGAAGACGCTGAGTTGGTCATAAGGAAAATTCAAGATCAATGCCAGGCCAAACACCCCAGACTGAGGATGTATCAAAATGAAGTATGGGACTTAATTGAAAATTTCTTCTTGGCCTTTAACATCTAGTTTCTACCCAGGGAAGAAAACAGGATGGCTGACTCTCTTGCCGTAGCTGCAAGCACTTTCAGGCCCCCACAGAATCCACTCCTCAGATATGAGATAGAAGTCAGACACAGGCCTTCAATACCTGATAATGTTATACACTAGCAGATATTCGAAGATGACGAGAAGGTCAAAAGATTGATAGAAGTTGTTGGGGAGTTCTCCCACTCCACCATTGATTAAGAAGAAGAAGAAGCAAAACAAGAAGCCACTCCGTGGAAAGACGCAGTGGCTCGAAAATAATAATAATAATAATAAATTTAAAAAAAAAAAATAATAATAATAATAATAAATTTAAAAAAAAAAAAAGGGAACACCATCCCTCGTGGACTTGTTCAACTTGAAAGAATTTTCAATAAAGACAACATAGCATCCAAAAAGTGGCCCGAGAGAAGGATGAGCAAGTAGAATACTGCAACATCGGATCAAAGGAGTAACCCCAGACGATCAGGTTGTTCAAAGGAATCCCCTTGCAATACAGACAGAGGTATTTATATCTATTCAAAACTTACAAAGATGTATTTTCTTCGTCTTATGATGATTTGAAATCGTTTGATACAAATATTATTCAGCATAAGATTCCTTTGAAGAGTGGGATGAAGCGATGCAAATAGAAACTCAAACAAATAAACCCACTCTTACTCCCCTCCATTGAAAAGGGGTAAGGAAGCTACTGCAGGCCAAGATCATAGTCCCTTTAATATACTCTGAGTGGGTAGCTAATCTGGTCCCTTCCTGTAAAAAGAGAGGAGAGATAAGGCCATGTGTGGACTTCCAGAATTTAAACAGGGTGTCTCTAAAAGATAACTACCCTCTACCCAAGATGGATGATATATTGCAGAAGGTAGTAGGTGCAACCAAAATGAACATGATGGACGGATTCTCGGGATATAACCAAGTGGCGGTCCACCCCGAAGACCAAAGAAAGACTGCTTTCACCACCCCGTGCAGAACCTTTATGTACACACACATCTCGCTCGGGTTGATAAATGCAGGGGCCACATTTCAGAGAGCAATGGACATATCTTTCATGGGCGAGCAAGAGAAATTTGTGGTAGTCTATTTATACGACATCAAAGTCTTTTCTAACGTTGATGAAGAGCATATCCTCCATTTAAAACTCACTTTTGAGAAGTGCAGAAGGTATGGCCTCGCTCTGAATCCAAAGAAATCTCAGTTCGCCCTAAGTGAGGGGAAGTTGCCTGGACACATAGTAGCATAGGAAGGATTTAAGATTGATCCTGCACGAGTCAAAGCCATCAACCTTATTTCCCTACCCAGAAACAAGAAATAAGTCCAAGCCTTTTTGGGGAGGATAAATTTCTTAAGGCGATTCATACCCAACTATGCAGAGAGAGATAAAGGTATCACAAATTTACTCAAGAAGGAGAATGAAGTTAAGTGGAGCTCCGTCCCCCGTGATTCTTTCACAAGGATCAAAGAAGCTTTGGCTGAGGCCCCAGTGCTAGTCAGCCCTGATTATTCATTTCCCTTCTACATCTTTTCTTTCACCTCTCCACATACCATTGTTGACGTGTTGTTACAGGAAAATAAAGAAGGTTACGAGCAACACATTGTCTTTTTCAGCAAAGTCCTAAGGGACGCTAAGCTGAAGTATGATATATTGGAGAAACAAGCTTATGCAGTGGCAAAGGCGTTGAAGTCATTCTGTATGTATGTACTGCAATACAAAATAACAACGTTTGTCCCAACCACTGCAGTCAAAGACATTCTAGTGCAGGGAAACAACAAAGGAAGGAGGGGAAGATGGATAGCTAAAATACAGGAATATGAGCTGAAAATCAAGCCTACCAATCTCATGAAAGGCCAAGGGTTGGCCAAGATTTTTTCTGAATCCAACTGCCGAACTCTAGGGATAACCCTGATCACAGAGGAGGGCAATGTAGAGGATGAACATAGCAGAATTAAAATCCTGAACAAAAGATTTATGCTAAGTATGAGGGATTGCCGAGGTATAAGAACATTGTTCATTACTTCTTGTTTCTAAGATGCCCATTGGGACTGGATAGATCAAAATACCGAATTCTGAGATTGCAGGCATAGAAATACATTATATCCAACAGACTACTCTACTGGAAGGACTCGATGGGGGTATTACTGTTGTGTTTGGTTGAGGGAGAAACCCATGAAGTGATTGAGGATTTCCTTGGGCGATTCTACGGAGGACACTACAGTTCGAAGGCAACAACACACAAAATCCTCAAGGCAAAATCCTCAAGGAAGAATTTTACGGCCCATGTTGTTTGGAGGTGTTTATTATAAGGTCAAGTCATGCCAAAAATGCTAGTTGTTTGCTCAAAGACAGAATTTTTCTCCTCTCCCCATGATTCATGTCCATGTAGAGGAGCCCTTTAGAGAGTGGGGATTTGAATTCATTGGGGAAATCAACCCACCTTCTAATAAGCAACACAAATGGATTTTAACAGCCACTGACTATTTCACCATGTGGGTAGAGGCTATCCTATCTAGGAATGGTACTGATTCAGTGGTGATAAAATTCATGGAGGAGAACATATTGTCCCGCTTTGGGTGTCCTTTTAAAATCATCACTGATAATGCACAGGTCTTCAAATCTCTCAAGTTCACCAACTTCTGCCACAAATTCAACATCATTATTGGACAATCCGTTGTACTACCTCAAGGGAATGGCTTAGCTAAGTCTTATAATAAAATTGTGGTGAGAGCTCTAAAGAAGACCACAACTGAAAATCAAAGGAACTGGGACTCTCAACTAAATTTTGCTCTGTGTGTTAGCCATGTCACACCCAAAATATCCACTGGGAAATTACCCTTTGAGCTAGTATATGGAAACGTTGATGTCTTCCCTATCCAATTAGCAATATTAGTAGCTAAGTTGCTACAAGAAGCCGAGGAAGAACTAAGCACCTTGACTAGAAGAATGAATCATCTAGTGGAGCTTCACGAGAACAAAGCAGGTGGGGACCAAACCATCAAACTACCAACAAAGGATGAAATCTCTGTTTGATAAGAAGGCTAGGGACATACGTCTTCAGCAAGGATATTTAGTTCTCAAATGGGATGTCAAGCGATAAGGCAAAGGAAAACATGGGAAGCTTGATCCACTATGGTTCGACCCTTTCAAGATTGAAGAAGAAAGGGGAAAAAACACCTACATACTTGAAAACTTGGTTGGTGAATTGTTGGAACTGCCTGTAAATGGCCAGTTTCTAAAATTTTATTTTCAAAATTATAGATATCTGTCTCTTACTCATTGTAAATATCCAGTGTGTATGTTGAGATTGTTACTTAAAATTTTCAATCTATTTTGAGAAAAGTCCTTTTCACGGAATTATATTTTGTTTAATAATAACTCCATGCCCTATGGAAGGAAAGACTACTGGTCTGCAGGTCCTCATCACCTTGCCAACAAGGCACTGTCCCTAGTTGGAGCCAATGTTGTCACTCACTGCATTGTGGGTTCCAAATCGTCAAAGTTGCCCAAGAGCAGTGAAATGTGAAACCCTTTCTCAGGCCACAGAAAATCTCAAAGCTGAATCAAACCCTCCCCATTGCGTAGTGCTCGGAAAGATCTTTCGAACGATATATGGAAGTCCAAAAATGGACTCCTCGAGCAAAAGATAAAGCATTTTGAAGGTCTACCTTGGAAAAGCCCAACAAAACAAAAATGACTAAGTATGGAGGGAAAATCACAATTGGAGGTTCGGCGCGTCGATCGCAATCGCAAATCGACTATCGGTGAAATTCTAGGGCACATGCTTAATCCAAAACTTCAAATACTTGCAAGCGTTGATTTGCGATATAATGTTGTATCATTGGGAAAGGGATCAAAATATTAACAAAAGAAACACTTGACAAAACCAAGCCCGGCGGCCCACTTTCGCTCTCCTCCATGTGGCATCGGTGATCGGCAGATCAGCGGGGTTTCAACTTAAAAATACTTGCAAACTGTCGATATCACGATAAAGTGGTGCATCGTCGGGGTGGCGAGAAAATCAAATACAAAGGAAAAGCATGAAAAAATAGGGTTGGGCAGGCCTTTTCCTCTCTCCTTCAGGGGGCCACATGGTGACCTCTGATTGGATCTGAGAGTAGACATGTCATCTGACATCACCAATGACATGGAATTACGGATGATAAGTGGCAGTATAGAGGGCACGTGGCAGTACAAATGCTGACGTGGCAGGCAGACACGTGTCACTAGGTTTCGGCGTTTTCAGAGGTCCTATGGGACCATTTCCAGGGGACACGTATCACCACTCACAGGGTGACACGTAGCAAAGATGACTTCATCCGGCATATCAGCAATCGCAACAAATTAGAGGAAAAACTTAAGGGAAAGTGTATTCAGCGCCGGATGCGGGATTGCGATTGCGATAAGAAAAAGGCCCCCTCGGATGCGATGTTCCATAGGTTATATTTCATAAGGTTTTTGCATCCGGAATATCATCCAATACGGTGTAAGGGTTTATTAAATTTTTTTCGAGTAAAAAAGGAAGAGGCCCCTGTGCGACAATTGAAAGCCTTAGCGTCCAAAGGTCTAAGCGCTCGGTTCAAGCCCTCAAGCACATAAAAGAAGAAGCAAAAGGGGGATATATTCCCAAGGGTGTAAAGGGTAGTCGGGCTCGATTGTTTCATGGTGTTCTTGTGTTAAAAGGCCAGCGTTCGATAGGCTCCTAGGTAATCCATAAAACATGACACCAGAATTTTCAGGGCACCAATATTATCTAACAAAAAGTTAAAAGGGCGTATCAGTTGGCAGTTGTGTCAGAGGCTGTTAAAGACTGAGAGTGACCCGAAACCAGCCGAGACAGGATTAAGCATGACTTAGCAGGAACACGCCAGGACCAAATGCCAGAAAAGAAGAGTGGGATGAATATTTTTCCAGAAACCATCATTTCACCTGTGATGGATTAATTCTGTTTTGTTGTTTTGATCACTGTATTGTTATTATGTTTTGATTTCAAGAAAGGAATCTCCCTACTATAGCAGTTAGAGGATTTACACTGAGACAGCCATTCATACAGACGGCTATAAATTTCCACCTAAAGATATTTTTGTAACTGATTTTCTTACCCTCCCTCTCATTATAAAAGGGAGGAAGAAACATTAAAGAAAGGTTCTGAATTGTAGGAAAAAACTGCATGTTCTTCTAAAGTTGTATGGATTCCAGATCTACATCTTTCTGAATATGAATAAAACAATGGTGATTCGCATATTCCAATATTACAATATGTTGCTTCTTTGTTAAAATTCCATTATGTTAGCACCTCCTCTCTGATTTCAAGCAATTGTAGCTACCAAAAATATCTCTTTTATTCTTACATATTCATTGGTGTTAACTAGTTACTACATATTCCTATATGCTAGTCTAAAATTATATCTTTAAATGTGCGCTTCCTGAAATCATAACATTCACTTTTCTTACATCCACATGTCTATCTTTAGCTCAGATAAGTATAGAACTCTTGATGTTTCAAGCTCCATGTGATGAGTTATTATCATCTTTCTCTTCTTTCAATTATTCTACAAAATCTAATTAAACTGTAAGTCCTTGATTACTCGGCCTCCGTTTGTTTTTGCCTTATTCTTGTGAGTTGTATATGTGAAAGGATACCAGAAATACATGGCTTATATCCTTAGATGAAGGAACCAACCCATTTTTTTATGTGTATATTTGTGTATTTGTAATTACTACGTGTGGAAGATGCATATCATGCCTTTAATTTCTTGAGGATCATATGAGATACATAGAATTTAGATGTGCCCAGGCATTGGCCTTGTAAGCAATCCAAGATTGTCTCTAGGAGAGACAGCACTAAGGTAGCATCCAGATGTGCTCATCTTATCAATAACGATCCCAAATAGCATCAGTACATCCATGCAGTCACATATCATAGGAAGAATATCCGAGATCAAAAATTGATCATCCCATGCAAATATCTTGAAGTGTGCTTGGCGGAAACCCAATGTGTATGGAGCGACTCAATATTTGACTAAGATTATTCTGTGCAAAATATATATATATATATATATATATAGGTGTTCACACGAAACATCAATGCATCAATCAACTATCGGTTGTCAAGTCAAGCTCAAAAATATCTCTTCATAACTTCTTGAAATTCAATCGGGGTGTCCAAGGATTAAAATTTCCAGTTTATTGAATAGCTTCAGGATACAAATTTTCTTTTTGAAACTTCATAAAGTAATTCATCATTCCATGATTCTTCATTTTGGTCTTCAAAAGCCAACTCCATCTTACTTTGATCATCAGAGAATCATTACCTATCAATAATAGACCATCAGTGTATAGAAACAAAATCAAAGTCATACCTTGGACCGAATTTGAAGTTGAGGATTGGATTGGCACATCTTCCTTGTTTCACTAGGTAACTATTATTGTAGACATACCAGGCTTAAGAAGCTTTCTTCAAACCATACAATTTTATATACAAACATTATACTTATCAAACAAATATGTTGAGCCTCGCAATAATCAACACTTTGCAATAAAATCAACTAAGTCATCTTATCAAGCGTTAGGTGTCAAATCAAAACTAATATCAAAGTCATATAAATTTTCTACCAATATCACTGTGACAAACTTTTCAATCCATGTCCCCACACAGAACTCACATCCAAGTACCAGGTTACAACCTTATCTATTTGACCTGACAATAATTGTCATTTATAGTATCAAGCTCGACTTCATCAGGTCATCTTTATGATCATCATTTTTGTCACTAATTATAAATGCATAAACCGAGGTCAAATCATATAAGTTTCTTCAATTCTTAAAAATCACCACATCCTAAATCACAATAATTTATATTTCAACTAATGTGCCAAATCCAATGATGCCAATACATAATCACTATTGGATACCATTATTAGTCACTGAAAGTCATTGTTCCCACATAACACGATCATCAAGGAAAACGATCAGCTATATATCAAAAAAAAAAAAAATTGTTATCACAGTGAGTTCAATCAGTCCATAACCCAAAACATATCTATGAACTATCAAGTATCATGTCAAAGTTATAAGGCATCATCAAATATCCAAGCCAATATTTCTCATCTATGTTAAGTCAATAAGATAAATCTTGTTAAACCTTTGCAATCATATACTAGTTTCAATTATCAAATCAAAATGGCACACTAATATGCATATTTTGGTCCCATGCAGACACAAGTTTAGTCAAATCTTCCACTTTCTCTATAGTAAGTCAAACATTAAAACTTCCCTACTCCTATAACTTTCTATTGTTTGCTATATCCATAGGATTGTCATACCCCTAGTGCACTCCTTATTTCGTACATAAAGCTTCATTTTTTGTGACCTACAACAACAATCGCACCCATAAACCTTCCTTCATGTGGTTGTGAAGCTTATCACCACCCTAATAAGCCTGCTTCTGTGTGATTATATCTTAGACTAAGGGAAACCCTCTCAACTTGATCTGTTTTTGTATGATTAGTCTTGTTGTGCTAATAATAATTACATATTTATAAATCTGTGCTTGCTTCTTGTGTTTTGTGCTGAGGTTTCCTTAGTTGTTGGTGCTTACAAACAAGTAAATTTCCTTAAGTTAAAGAAGACATTCATGAGAAAAATAGCTTCAGAAAGAAATATTAAACAAAAAACACGTACATTGCAGCAAACTATCAAATAGACACATTAACACAATGTTTTGATGAAGGATTTCACCCCTCCCAGGCTACATCTCCTTGATCCAACTTCCATGGTTTGGGCCTCTGTATTAGCTCAATGTGAAAAAACAAAAAAAAAAATCTATTTACAAATCTCTATGGCTCCTAATACCTACACCAATGTGTTTATAATGTCCAAATTAGCCAAAAACGACTATTGGATCTCTAAAAACTTACTCTAGTTGCTTTGGGTATAATCCCCTTCCTTGGTGGCTCTAGGCTTCCCTCAACTTCCCTGTGGAAAAATCCCCTGTAAAAGTCTTCTAGTGCATATGAAGCATGTATCAATGTCTTCAGAAGGACGAAATCATCTAAAATTGACTATTAATTTTCCAAAATTGGTTGGAAATTGAGCAATATATGCTTCATTTAATTTTTCCCTAGGAAACCCCGCTAAATCTGAAGGAGACTCCAGTTAACACTGCTAAAACTAGCAATTCCGCCGAATTTAGCACTCTCTCCAAAATATCTGCCAACTTAATTTCCATTTAATTAATGTAAAACAAATTAATTATCTATTAAGCGGGATTAGGAGCACGCTTAGCGCTGGCCCCAACCCTCGGTTCTACCGCGTGGTCGCATGGGGTGCGGGCTGGCTCGTAAGGTTGGCTCCCTTTGCCCCCGCCATCAGTGTTGTATGCATTAAATAAAAAATCATGGCAATAGTTTTCAATTTCCTTTGCTTTGGTCCATTGGTATGGCATCGGATTTGGGAGGGGGAGGTCACAGGTTCAAACTTGCCTCTGCCCATCCCATATATATTTTTCCATACACATTTAAAAGCAGACTTCGATATAGTTCAGAAATTTGATATAATGCGGATTTGGAATTTGGATTAATTTTAATATTATATATAGTTAATAATAAAAACAATATATATATATTTATATATATATATGTGTGTGTGTGTGTGTGTGTATATTATAATTTCAAATTTCCTCTTAAGACCACTTAAGAAATTTCACCTTCACATAACCAAACTGGCCAATCCAGAGGTGACACTTGTCAATGCCCCATTGGGCGAAAACTGAAGAAGATTCCCCTTGGTGACTGGACTGCCATGTCATCATTATGTCATGTTCTGCAATTTTTTTAGTTATTTAGGAAAACAAACAACATGTCTTTTCTCCTTCATCTGAAATCTGTTTTCAGTGAAATAAATTACGTTGTGAACGTCTTGATGAGACGGACACATTCATATAATTTTCGAGCTAATCTGAGAACTTTGAATTTTGCGCTAAATACTGAGCACCTGATCATTCCTCCCTAGTAGAAGCCTTTTGAACCCCAAAAGATATTATTATTTGACAAGTAGATGAGGGTACATCCCCCTCACCTTTCCAAGCTCGATCCAATTGTCTTATGACAAATTTGTTTCCTTGAGCTCCTCTCCAAGGAACTCAACATTCACTTGCCTTGAGGACCCCGTTCTATACCTGTACTTGTCTTTTCCATTTTCAATATGATCTTGCACTCTTTATTGCACCATTTTCAATCATTCATAGAAATTCATGGTTTTTTCCATGTTGCCATCAAAAGAAACATCCTTCCTACCAAGACAACATAACAAAATATAATGCAAATGGATGACAGATTTCACTACTTGGTTTACATGACTTAAGCCCGATTGTACATCTTGGAAGTATGAAGTTTTCTGAACATAACTTTCATGTAAAACATAATCACGTCTAAATACAATAGTTACATAAGCAATAGGCCTAAAAGGCATAACAATGAATTTGCAGCTTATACCTCTTTTGTACCTTCGAACCAAGTGAAATTTTTGAAAAGTATTCATCCAATGAATGTGCATTGATATAAGCAGCAAAAAAACAACAAGGGTAAAAACACATGCACACAAATTGACATGTTTATTTACCCAAGAAACCCAAAAGAGAAAACTTGCTTTCTTTGTAGTGGTATTTAATTGATTTTCTTAAGCAAATTGGATCTATTACAATTCACATTGCTACTGTAGCCAGCGATCTATCTTTGAGAACACAATTGTTCTCTTGTTGAATAGCCTTGACTTGCATTGAGAATCCCTGATCCCTGCTCCACAATAGTTGCACGTTGGAGCCCATATTTCCTTGCACATTTGCTCCTATTTCCTAGCACACAATTGGGCTCCTATTTTCTTGCCTAATTGTGGCCTCCTAAATCCTTATGCACAAGCTCCTCAATTCTGTGCACACACAAAGAATTCATCTCTCAAGAACGATGGATCTTGTGCCTTCGTCTCTCTTTATAAATAGAATTTGAGCATGCAAGGAGGCCTAGTCTTTAGTTGTGATTGCAAGTTAATTGAGAGTTCAACTTGTTCTCTCTCCAATCAGCAATGAAGTCTTTACTCGTTCTCTTTCCAATCAACACTGAAGACTTAACTCGTTCTAACTGAACTTGTCATTGCCACCCCGTCTTATAGTCAAACTAAAGAAGAATCCAATGAACTAAAGCTCCAACACTATGCATGCAACCTTAATGACCATTCCAGTAAATTGGAAGTCAACTCATCGAAACTGAAGTCTATCTCATGAACTTGCATCCATGCTAGAGAAAGACTAAGACGAGGTCTTCATTGGCTAGGGCACAAGCCAGAAGACCTTCCATCGCTACATTTTCAACAAAGAAGCCTCCTACAAGAATCTAGTCAATGAAATTTATAGTTTCCTTATTCTCAATGGACTAAATGAAAACCAAAAGCAGACAATATCCTCATCAAGAGATTCAACAATACATTGCTTGCAGACTAACCCATTTTGGGTAGGGATCAAGTAGCAGAAACTTTAATATGGTTGTGTGGAAGATTTAAAGGGACTCACCTTTAAATTGGGGAAAAGAAACAAAGATGGATGAGATCGATCATCTTCATCATTTGGTGATGTAGAATACCATATATGATACATGTATTCTTTTAAAAATTAATGTGTTCTTCCCAACCTAGTACATAAAAGCACAGACGAGCTTGCCTACAATGCAAGAGATAAATCTAAAGGCAACCATATCTCCATTATGCATTAGTTGTTTGATATCGATATATTTAAGAAAGTACCCATGATTTCCATCTGCCTTTGAAAGTTCATCTCCCTGTAGATCAAAATTTGTGTATAGTTTGAATAAGTAATAAACAAAGTAGGAGAAATTTTCAAATAGGTTTGTGCAGGATAGGAGAACACAAATAGGTATGTGCAAGATGAAATCTCCAAATTAATCTATAAAAGGCATTGTTAACTTAATCCTCGTAAGGTTGTGGAAGCTGTAGTCCAACACTTGAAGCTGATTTTTTCAGTGTCAACTTCTTTTCTTCTTCCCGATCTATGGCAATGTTGTAAGAGAATAGTAGATCCTGCAGAAACCATAAAAAGTAAATGCTTTAA
Organism: Pinus taeda; assembly: GCA_000404065.3. Lineage (NCBI taxonomy): Eukaryota > Viridiplantae > Streptophyta > Pinopsida > Pinales > Pinaceae > Pinus > Pinus taeda. The sequence goes on along the minus strand of APFE030936617.1, from coordinate 68,440 downwards.
GAACTAGATTTCCATAAGGGAAAACAAAATAGATGGTTTCAATACAAATGAGAAAATTATAATAATGTCCAAGAATGATTGAAAAGCAGTCAATCAGGGTCCAGACTGGCAAAGACATCATGTATAGCATCTCACAGTAGAGCTTAAAGAAATCACTTAACCAACAAAACAGCATTACCTTATGATGGTGGACACTATTAAGCAGCAACGCATAATTATGTGCAAGCTTCAGTTTCTGTTGAACTAGGGAAGACTCCTGAATATCTTTGTTCTTTCTGAACTCTGCCATGATATATTCTTGGAAGTGTGTTTTATTGGCATTACCAATATGTGTACGCACTGCCCTCAAGAGATTCCGATAGATTCTGAATGCCTCCATTGAATTAGACTGCAACTTTACCTGTGAATTTAGCAATGCAATCAGCCTATACCATTGATTAACATTTAAGATTTACATAAATAATGGAAATAAGCTTGTTCTGGTTATACATCAAATGGTACAAGCATACACATTTTACTCTAGAAATAGTTCTCATCCAATTGAACAAGTATATGGCAAATAGCATTATATACATAATAAATTGTGTATTTACACTCCGCTAAAGCATCAATCCATATTATTTTCAGTTGCAGGAATATCTTAAGTTCCTTTCTTGTAGATGCATTTCAATAGCATCAACAGTAAATGAAAAAAGAAAGTTCAACATTATGCTGCAACATCTCCATTGCTCTCACAGTAGAGCATTGCATCGTTTTGTTTTGAGCCAAAGTTACATTTCAGATTGCTTTGTTTTGTTTTGAACTAAAGTTACTTTTCAGATCGGATTTCTTGTTTGCAGATGTACATCAATAGCATCAATAGCCTATGAAGCAAACAAGGGCATGTTTATATATGTATACCTTGTGATACGTATAGAATCCTGTAATCTTTGGTTGAGGGCAGCTTCTCCTGTTTGACCTTCTGCACAATCTAATCATTTGTATATAACAAGTATTTAATTCTCAATGGAACACACTCTACTCAGTATTCGACCTCTTCCTCGGGGAAGCTGATAGCTTCACAATTTCGGGGCTAGTTTCAACTAAGTTACTATATTCACATTTTGAGAGAGACTGCTCAAAGTTGCAACTATACATAATGGTAACCTACAAAAAGACCATACTATCACCTATCTGTCCAATATTTATTCGGAAACTAAATTTAGATATATAATGTCCCAGAAATAATATCAAGGATTTTATTCATTCTAACAAAAAAGTGCCACATAAGTATATGACAAGACATCCTATAGTGAACAATAAGGTTTTATGAGTACACTGTCTTGTCTTTTGTGATGTCAGTTGTTGAACGATGACAATGAGCTATGTATGGAGTTGCTATTTATGAAATGCACATTATGTTTGTGGAATAAGTACAGAACTTTTATTCATGTGCATGTATAACCCAAAAGTGAGCTTGGGATCTGTTAAGTAAAACTATGTTACATAAGGTGAATAATGTACTTGTGATTATGAATAAACTGGGATTAGAAATCTGATTACCATTAGCAGATTATTGTTTACGTGAGCCTGAACAATCTCAGTAGTCAAGATATTCCAAGAGAGAATGTTGACCAATCCCTTTAGAACCCTAGCTGGTTCCATTATGGCTACATCTAGGTGAAAACCAAGTAGCTGGTATCTTTAGATGCCTTCTAAGAACCATGAAGAAAGCAGAAAAATAGGATGGTAGAAAGATCTTCAAGGAACAGAAATCCACTAGTCCCCATGCTTGTCAATGTACAAGCCAAGGCCCAAGAGTGACAACCCTGGGACTAAAGCAGGGACTTCATAAAGAGAGATTGTGGCTAAGGGAAAAGAAATTATCAACAAATCAGACAACTATATCACACATCTGAAGAAGCAGGCACAATCCCAACTATGCCAGCTTCAGATACAATCACGCTGAATTAAATGAATAAACAGCATAAGAATATAATGAAACTGAAAGTAACAATGATTAGGTGCTTAATGAAAGAGCAGACAGACCTCATGGCTGTTAATAACCAAATTGAGTTTGAACACCACAAAACATCATAGCAGGTTATCAATTGGCAACTGTCATTTAAAAAAAATGTAGTTCAAAATTTCAAACCCTCATTCAGGAATCTTTGCTATTGCATTCAATCCAAAAGAGCAATTACTTTGCGAAACATGGCATGCTTCATGAAACAACAAGATGAAGCCTTGGAGAGAAGCAATGCCCACTTGATAGAGGCAATGCCTGTGGGGGTGGGAGGCAATAACAAGTTGGCAGAGCAATGCATCGCCACATGTTATGGTCCAATATTTGATTGGAGCATCTTGCTTTTCATTTCATAATGATTGTATATAATATACATTTATAGTCTTGTTTATCGAATCCACCATTCAAATGTAATTTATCACATTCGAGATCGAGATACTTCATCAATCCTTTTTTGGTAGATGCATTCAATGCATAGGACTAGGGTTGATGGCCTCATATGAGAGCACATTGCCCATTTTGCCTTGGTTTTTATGCCATTATGTATCTTTTTTACTATTCTCTGGCAGTTTACATTTCAAATTGCTCTTTAACTTTATTTTCATTAGCATTAACCTCAAGCTTATTAGCCCCTTCTTCTCCTGGGACTACTGAAAGGTGGACCTTAGAGGGGTAAATGTACAGTTCAACCATGAACATGAGTATGAAGGAAAGAAGGAAAATGTTATGTGTTGTGGGGATATGGACATGATATCCCATTTTCAAGCACTCCCTAGTATTACAATTAACCCCAATAAATGCCACACTTTACTAGAAGAGGGTGATGATTTCCAATTGCAGTAAAAACAAGGTTAAAGCACAAATAAAAAGTGTCTCAATCCATTCAATAAATGCCCCAATGATCAATGGGATGAGCCCTATATATGAAAATAGCACCCATTATGAAGAATGGAAATAATGTACCCTATAAGTGGCACCATACCCATCTCACCTAAATTAGCACTAAGCAAGGCATCAGAGGTATCATTGATAATATGCACTGTGGAAAAGTAAATAACATACATGGCGGATGGCCGAAATCTGCATCATAGGAGACAAATTTTATCCTGTGGTTACCTATGCATGTTGGTGGGTAATGTTGCCTCAAAATCTAGCAGGCCTTATGAGAGACCTCAGAAAGCAAGAGCCATGCAAAGACACAACAATGAAGTGCTTGCCACTATCACCTTAGCATTCCACTTCCTACTCTCTAGTGGAATTTCACCACATGGGATGCTTCCCAGTTTCTCACCTAAAGGATGTTCTAAGTCAATTGGCTCGAGGTGATGTATGTGAGTGGTTATGCAAGGTACTTCTTCTATGGATTAGGGCACAATTCTTTATGTAAAAGGAAAAGTGTACCATAAGCTAAGCCTTGAAAAGAATGCTTGACACCTAGGGTTTCAAGATGTAGCTCAACCAAAGTATATCTAGGCATGCACGTACAAAGTAAAGGTTTACTTAAAGATAATATCAATAATAGGAGATGTAAAACCTTCAAATAAGCCCTCAGTTGAAGCTTTGTATAGGATTAGGGTTTTATTAGGGCGTCAATTACCTAGGATTAATGACATCAGCCCTATTAGGGCAATTTTCACCATGAAAAGGCTAGATTTTGAATGTATGAGGTGAACCAAGGTGAAAACAAGTCAAATCAGCTCCAACATTTCTCTTTAAACAATCCTACTTGAATTTGGCCCTTGCCCTAGACCTAGCAGCTACCCTTAAAGGGCAGGCCTAAGAAAATGAGAAAGGAAGAAAAAGTTAAAAATTTTAATGAGTTTTGACCATCACAAGGATCCCAATGCCATTCCCTACTGGGTAATGAAGTCTTAGGGAATAAACCTAAGAGATACCAAATTCATGGATGGAGTAATGAGAAAACCCTACTTTTCACTTGCAAACCCTAACTAACTTTCGTGATGGGAGGAATTAACTAGAAGAAAGCTCTCTAGGAGGTCTTTTAGGGAATTCAAGGAAAATAGATTTAACATGCAATAATTTACCAAGATTTTCCAATAAAAATATGCATTTTGACAAGGTACAATAGAAAACCATACTGAAATTTCATCACATGTAAAACCATAAAAGATATGCAATTATACTCACAAATTTTCCAAGAAATTGTCTTCTTTCAATCCCAAAAAGGCATCTCTGATACACAAACTAGTCTCCAATAGCAGTAGTTCCACAAAAGATCACATCTCCACAAGTAGTCTCTCTAAGGAGACCGAAATCCACAAAGATGTTGATGAATAAATAAATGGGGTGATCCTCCTTTTATAGGAGGTCTATCCCTTCCATTAATCCAACTAAAGCCCCTAAGCAAGTTTGATTTTGAGTAAACATGAAGTAAATAGGCTACAAGCCAACCCAATAGCTCAAGTTTCAACAAAACAAAATATGCCAACATTTACCCACACTTGTGAGTCGTAAGGCCTCTCTAAGCATGATATCATGCCCTTTTAGGGCTAAAAATGCTCCAAAAGTGCAATGTAGGGGCAAGATGTGCCTCCAACTATCATGATCAACAACAATTTGAGGAATGGTCTTCAAATCAAACCTCAAAACATCTCCAAGTGTCCAAAAGCCAGCTCTAGGTGCCGTGCATCATCTCCATGGGTGCTACCTAGACAATGTAGTGTACTCTCCCTCTAGCATTGGGGCTCCATGAGGTAATACAAACCCTCCCTAATCATCCTGGGGATCATCATCATCATCTAGGGTCTGGATCAAGGCATACCCATCCAGTAGTGTTAAGGCCAACCTGTGTAATATCCCTAGGTAATTTTTTTCCCTTAGGGTTTCTATGTTGCCTAGGGTTTCTAATATATCAGATTATACATAGCAGTGCACACTTATTTATTCATCAAACAACAGCCATGGATGAATGTAAAAGGTCTTCATAGCAATATGATTGTTCAATAGTTGTGCACATTCAAAAATTCATATAACAGTAGGTGTTATGGAATAGTATAAAAGGATTCCAACAGTAATGTGATTCCTTAGCAAAACCACAGCAAGTTAGGGTTGGCAGCCCACAAAAACACAGTACATCAGTTTCACTCAAAACCACCTATATGTCTGAGTACAATGTCAAAATTCAAGTATTGAAACCAAATCAAAGTGTTGTTTCACAATAATCTTCAACTAGCTACAAATCAATAGTCTTACTAAGAATTTTGTCTGCTGAGTATATGATAAAATTACTACCACAGGGACTCTAAGGCCCATGTTGCCTTCAACAGTCTGTAATCAGCTTCCATAGTAAAATTGTTATCCATAGACTTGAAATAGGACCAACTGTACTAAACAGAAAATTTTCCCCTACAGCCTCATTCTGCGGTTGCAGCTGACTGTTAGGTCGTTGATCCCAGATTGCCTAGATGTTAAACTTTAGGGCTAGATTGTTCTCTGCTGTAAATAATTACTTTTATGAACTTTTTCAACATTTTCATATTACATTCACCCCATACATCATATCATCATTAGTAATTATGTAGAGAGAACAATAACATCAACAATGCAGCGAAACAGTAAAGGAACAGAAGAAGAAAAGTATTCACAGTAGAGACAATATGATTTAGGTCAAAGACCAAGGCAAAACCCCACAAAAGGTAAAACGTAACTAGATTTTTCTTCTATGAGATATTCATCAAATGTTCAGCAGAGATACAAAGTATTAATATCATGACATAAGTTTTTCCATCATTTAACACATTAGGCCACCGAGGGCCAATCCCGGATCATACCAGATTCTTATGAGATGATATCTAGAACATCACTGTAAAGTGTCATCGTCACTGTCAAGACACCATCATCCATCAGAGACGCATTATTAGTCTCTTCCATACACAAGTTCTCTGTCATCAAGGTCATTTCCATCATAGTCATGTCAAGGTTAGGTCAACTTTGTCAATGAGATCCCAGTCATCAAGAGGACTGCCATCAAGGAGAATTGTCATCAGGGTCACTACATTATGTATCATAATTATTTTCGTACAAAAGGTCATTGCCACATCAGATCCCTGTCATACTAGATCACCATAAAAGCAGGCTTTTGTCATCAAGATGGCAAGATCACTATTATTAAGAAATGTCACTCAAGATCATTGTTATATGTCAAAGACTCTGTCACATATGAAGATCTTTGTCACATGTCTAAGATACTATTACCATGACTGTTATGATAGCACTGTTATACTGTCAACGAGGGCACTGACTCGTTCTCACAAGGGTGTTGTTATGTAACGAGGTTACAGTCATAGTCATATAGATTTAAGTCTTTGCCATAGTCATATAAACCTATGGAAATGACTTAAATTTATATGGCTATGATTGTATAATATCTATATATTATATATATATATATATATATATATATATGAGCGAGCGAGCTGTATGGAAACTTATGCAAGTCACCGTAATGTTGAGCCATAAATTAATATATGTGAATCAAAGATCACTAAACAAAATGAAACCACAAGAAAATGAGCGAGCGAGCTGTATGGAAACTTATGCAAGTCACCGTAATGTTGAGCCATAAATTAATATATGTGAATCAAAGATCACTATAGCATGCCCAGAACGAGTCTAGCATGGCCAAAGTAAGTTACAAATATATAGCGATCATTGTGTAGTGTGTGTACCATTGTAGTGTGTCCAGACCAAGTCACGAATATATATAGCAATCACTGTGTAGTGTGCGTACCACTGTAGCGTGCCCAGAATGAGTCACAAATATATATAGCAATCATTGTGTTGTGTGTATACCATTGTAGCATGCCCAGAACGAGTCTAACATGCCCAAAACGAGTTTAGCGTGCCCAAAATGAGTCACAAATATATATAGCAATCAGTGTGTAGTGTGCGTAGCATTGTAGCGTGCCCAGAACGAGTTACAAATATATATAGCAATAACTATGCAATGTGCATACGACTGTAGCGTGCCCAAAACGAGCCACAAATATATATAGCAATCATTGTGTAGAGCGATAGAATATAGAGTGCAAGTCAAAGTATATTAAGCCATTGCTTGGAGAGCAATGCCATAGATCATAAGAGCGAGTCACCGTTTAGAGAGCAATGTCATAGAGGATAACAATAAACAGGAATATTGATGCGGGCCAGAACCACTGAACCTTAGAACCTCAGAGATCCACGAGCTATCTAATGCAAGTACTTTGAGATAGAATGATAGGGTATTTGTATGCATTTTCATGGATTGAATGGGTAACTTAACTTGAAGAGTTGACCTAAGATTTGCCAATGTAACCCTTGTTTTGAATAATATCGAATATATTTTATTTAATAATTGTCTGCCCGGATGATTTTGTCACAACGTATAATAATAGGAGAGCCCACACATTAATAAAAAATATTTAATTTGAATACTTCTTTGGGGCTTTTGTTGGGGCAGTCGGGTTTCTATGGGAAATTCGTCCCATAGCTACCCAAATTTCAACACTCCCTCTCAACTAAGGAAGAATTTCCATCTGCATCATAAGTCTCATCTCGGATGTCCCATCATTGCTACATCATGTCTCATCTCGTCTCATCTCGTCTCATCATGACTCATAGAACAAGAATAATCAACAACTGATAGTAGGGGGAGATCGATTAGATCCTCCAAACCCTACTAGTCTTCAGGTCAAGTTCCATGACCTTCATCTCAATTATACAACAAGTCATCCATCTCATCACATTTCGTTTCAACTTGACTCCTTTGATCATCAATTGAATAATGATGTCTCGATCTAAAGAAGAAGAATCACCATAGGGGAGCTCCAACGACCACCCTATATCCAAGTACAATAGGCGAGATCCTCTTACCACAAGGGTAAGGATCACACTCTATCCTATTGATCTGTGACAATAGGCGAGAACTACTTACCATGAGAGGTAAGGATCACACCCTGTCCAATTGTCTTGTGACAATAGGTAAGATCTACTTACTATGAGAGGTAAGGATCACACTTTGTCCTATTGTCTGTTGATCCTTCCCACCTAAACCCTCAAGACTCGAGTGGTAGAACACCTGCATCCCATCACTTGACTGAGATACTACTTACCATAAATGGTAAGGATCACATCCTATCTCAAGTCACCTCAACCCATTGGCCAGATGGGGAGGAACAATCCCAACAAGCCCAGCTTGTGGGTAGGATGCCAACTGGGGTATACTCTGCCAAGTCCCAAACTGGATGGTAGGGGGAGATACCCACTTGTCATAAATGACAAGGATCACACACACGCCCTACAGTGACAATAGGAAAGATCTACTTACCAAGAGGGTAAGGATCACACCCTATCTTATTGTCCAGAGTTCCCTCAACCCCAAGAGCTCTCTGGCTTAATTCCTCTCCCTGTGAACTCAAACAGGGGGGAAGAGCATAGCTTAGTGTTCTCGATCAATCGTGACCCCTTCATCTCATTAGTGCCTTCACTAGCCTTACAGCTATTAGTCTTAGCCAATGTTTTAAAACTCCGACTCGGCCGAGGGTCGACTCCAACTCCGACTCAGTATCGACTCGGTCAGCTCGATTTCAATGACTCGATCACTATAAAAAATACATTAAATATTTATTTTTTATAAAAACACATAATTTTAAAGATTTTCATTCATGTTTCCAAACACATAGCATTAGAATATAGATAGAAGACCACATATGATCAAAGTAAGCTCATGAATATATCCATTATATAAAAACGGCACCCAGTGCACTGTCCAATACATACACGATGATGATATAGAGATCAAAACAAAAACACATAACCAAGGAAGCTAGAAATGGCCTCTACAACAAAAGTCTGTGACCAGTACTACTGGCTACTGCTAGAGTTGCCAACATCATCTAGCTCAGTGTTACTTGGGAGCGAGAGCGACATTTTTAGAAGCTCCCAGTTTGGGAGCGAATCACGAAGGAGTTCGACAACCAATGTCACTAACATCAAGGTACATAGAGGGATTGGTGCTCTTGATTAAATACGAGTTCCATACCGTAATACATGACAAAATTCAATGGAAACATTGCAATCCCCCAATCTTGAAATCCTGAAAAACTGATAAGTCTACTAGATTTTGAATGAAATCTAAAATTCTACTTTCTCCATATGAAATCCAATGAAGCCGAAACCACTCTCAAACATCCTGAGTTATTTCATGGTAATGTTAAAAATTTAAGTAAAAGGATGAAAATGAAGATGAAGATTAAGGAGAATGTCACTTTTACTTTAAGAATTTAACATTACCATGAATAGCATATCAATAATAGGGATCAAAGTCAGACAGGGAAACCCATAAGTCAGACAAGGAAGCCCAGGGAGTCCCCCACACTCAGAAAAATTAAAAAATAAAAATAAAAAAAGTGGTTTTTTGGGGTTCATTGGCCGTTGTCTATAACCCGACCGGGTTGATACGGACTCGGCCGAGCCGGCCGGGTTAATACTTATTAACCCGGCCGACCGAACCGGTTCAATGGCTGGGTCAAATTTTTTTGACCGACTTGGACCAACTCCGCCGAGTCGGTTCCGAGCCGGCCGGGTTTAAAAACACTGGTCTTAGCCATAGTGCATGACACCTAGAGAATATCAATGACAAGCTCACACACTGCAATAAAAGGATCCAATTGTCTGCCTGCTCATCAATCAAAATGTGATGGAGTCTCATTACTCCTTTCTGCATCATATCTCAGATATAGTGATATATGATCTCAATGTGCTTGAAATTGTCATGGAACACAGGATTCTCTACATGTCAGAACCCATAATATGTCGTAGTATATCATAGTCATGCCCAACATATGCTCAAACAGCTTTCAAAGAACTTTCTCAACCAATTGACTCACAACCATCCATGCTAACAATAATGCACACTGTCTCTCAAAGCAACAAATTGTTACGCCTGCAAATCATCCAGGAAACTAAGGCAGACCTAAGGCAGCACTCAAATGTGCTCTTCCAATCAACAACATTCTCAGCATCAGTGTATCCATAAAGTCTCAAGTATCCGATGGATTGTCTCAGTCCATGAAAGACTACATTGCCTAGGTATCCCAATTCCATCTTTCCAAGATTCCAACATACATATCCAAGGTCTATATGGCTCAAAGAACATACTGCAAATCAAGAATCCATCAAGACTATATTTGAAGAGGAGGCTCTCTCAACTGCTTAGTGTAAATCATCATGCCAAGTCTTTGACATCATACTTCCCTTGACAAGGAAGTCCTCATCACCTCTTTGTTACACTTCTAATCTCAAGAAGTGGACATAACTATATTTGAAGAGGAGGCTCTCTCAACTGCTTAGTGTAAATCATCATGCCAAGTCTTTGACATCATACTTCCCTTGACAAGGTAGTCCTCATCACCTCTTCGTTACACTTCTAATTTCAAGAAGTGGATCATCTTGGTTTCAAGAGTCAACTCCCTTTGGCACTGAATGCTGAGATGATCTTGATCTTGTTAGAAATAAATTGTTAGTATATAAAACAAAATATCAAAGACATACCTTCAATTATGAAGAGAGGTCGAGGTCTACATCAGATGTCTATCATTCCAAGCATGCTAAGCCCAGAGGACTTGCTAGAGTCCATATGGAGCTTCCTTCAACCTGCAATCATGAGTCTACTATTCATGCCCCTTCAAGTCTTGAGATAACTGCAAACATGCTCCTTCCTCCATAGAGGAAGCTTACTTCACGTATATCTCATAATAATGCATTTGGCAATAGGAGCTAGGATCTCATCATAACCTTCTTTCTCTGAGAACATAATCCTTATTATAGTTTGAACCATATCACGAAAGCATCAAACACTGCTACATCTTACTCATCAAGAATGGTCCTTGCATGAAGGACATATCGCTCTCAGCATCATATCAAACAGTTGAACACAATCTACTCCCTTTGAATGGGAAGCTTCTTCAATCATACTTATCAACCAAGGAGATTGCAACCCTTCCTTCGAGGTATTGAGCTCTTGTCCATTTTCAAGTGCCATTCTAATCATGGGTAGTTCCACATCTTCCTCAATCTCGATACAAAGGACTTAGTCCTCACATTCATCAAATATATCTGTGACCACAGAACAATAGCAAGAGCAATAATGGCAAAGTAAATAATCATAATGAAAGTGTACATGGTGATGAGGCAGGTTGTCTTTCTTTTCTAGATGTAAGAGTGGCTCCTTCATTTTCCTGCACTAGCTCCCTCTTGGAGTTAACCCTTTCATGCACTACTTTGCATCTTGATGATCCTCAAGATGGATCCATCCTCATCCAAGAAGTTAGTGAAACAAATAAAACATATCACGGAAGCATCAAACACTGCTATACCTTAGTCATCAAGAATGGTCCTTGCATGAAGGACATATCGCTCTCAGCATCATATCAGACAGTTGCACACAATCTACTCCCTCTGAATGGGAAGCTTCTTCAATCATAGTTATCAACCAAGGAAACTGCAACCTGTCTTTCGAGGTCTTGAGCTCTTGTCCATTTTCAAGTGTTATTCCAATCATGGGATGTTTCCACATCTTCCTCAATCTCGATATAGAGGAATTAGTCTTCACATTCATCAGATATACCTGTGACCCCAGAACATGAACAAGAGCAATAATAGCAAAGTAAATAATGATAATGTAAGTGTACCTGGTGATGAGGCAGGATTGCCTTTCTTTTCTAGATATAAGAGTGGCTCCTTAATTTTCCTGCACTAGCTCACTCTTGGATTAACCCTCCTTGCACTACTCTGCATCTTGATGATCCTCAAGATGGATCACATCCTAATTCAAGAAGTTAGTGAAACAAATAAAAATACTCACGCAAGAAGAATCACCAATAATCAAAAGGAGTAAATTCACAAAAATGGTGACACAAACTAATGACATAAGTCTTGAAAGTACTTATCTTTAATATAGATTGTAGGAGGCTCTCAGCTCCCTCTTGATTCTGTCTTCCTCTTAGTCAGGAGGCACCACTGTCCATCTATCATATGTCAATGTTATCTTTAGAAGAAATGCATCCTCTTGAGCATCACCTGCATTCTCTTTCCGATCCTTTCAAGCCTAGTTACAAGATAATCACAGCAACTCATCATTTCCCATTAGGTAGGAGACAAATCAAACTAGGGTTTCTCTAAATCTGTACTCAATGGCTTCTCACTGATCAAGAAGAGTCTGCTTCACTCTAGGGTTTCAATGCTATAGAACCCAAGCCATATCCAAGGCCACTTCAAGGGTTTCTCCCAAACCCTAATCTTCTCTTGTAAGAACAAAGCTTCCCTAAGGTCCCTTCAAACCCTAGGATTCTTTTAGGTCTATGTCATCTTCATTTGCTTCCATTATTGGTGTCTTCAAGGGGGTGTTCTCAATGACTTTTCTTCAACCCGACTCTGATACCATGTTAATTTTTAGGGCTAGATTGTTCTTTGTTGTAGATAATTACTTTTATGAACTTTTTCAACATTTTCATATTACATTCACCCCATAAATCATATCATGATAAGTAATTATGTAGAGAGAACGATAACATCAACAATGCAGTCGAACAATAAAGGAACAGAAGAAGAAAAGTATGCACAATAGAGACATCATGATTTAGGTCAGAGACCAAGCCATGCTTTCATATGGTGCATAGCTCAAGGATCCAAGCTTGTTTTTTATGATATAGCATTTATTTACCCCTAAAGATGAGTTAGTTTATTGCTCATTAGGGTTGGCAAATGCAAGGGTTCCTTATGATGAGATGGAGAATCAAGTGCTCAAGAACCAAGTGATTTCTTATGAAAGGGGTAGAGCTCATGCTAGGCTTTTGCCCATGCACTAATTATGTCTCGACCATCTTTTACATTTTAACTTTTCTTTTTCTTTTGTTGTGGACACCTTATGCTTTTTTTATTATTGTAGCTACATCAACCTCCAAGGCAAACTTTTTCGGCCCTACTCAAAGATGTGTATGTATGAGTGTCAAATCCCAATGAACCGATGATAGTTAACCCGAAGAATGAAGGTGGTATCAAGGGAATGACGAAAGGTGTTATGTATGGAATAGTTATGGACACGCTACTTCAATCCAAGTTTACCAAGTAGTGCCCCTCCTATAACCCTAAGGCCTTAGAGGAGGTCACACTGGGCTAGGGCTAAAAACTAACCCCACTGGTAATGTGAGAGAACAAGTTTATAGTCAAGATCATTCAAATGCTCAAAACATTAAGTAAAAGCTCTTGATAGAAAAATGGTTAAAGTACCTATCAAGTAGTAGCCCACCTTCATTCAAGAGGAATGTCATCTGGTGAAAGTTGAATAACTTGTGCAAATGGAAAAGGAATGTGTCATATCATCATCATTGAGTAATGTGTATGGTTGTTGGATGGCTGGTTGGCTATCCAAAATAGGAGAAAAAATTCTCCTATAGGGTTACCCATTTTATTTGGTAACAAGTAACACTACTCAACACTCATTTTAGGCCTATATGCATGTTGAGATCACTTAAAAAGGTTCATTGCATTTCATCTAGATTTGGCTTTTGTTTGGGATTCTTCCTCTGAAAACCTGTTGGTAAGGAGAACTGGAAACATGGTTGTCATTGCTAGACTTTTAAAATCCAACAACTAATTTAATGAATTTTACTGAAGTGAAAGGAACATCTAATGAACTTTCAACATACATTCATCAAATATACTAAGTTTACTACCTAAACTATTTGCAGCTGAAAAACAAAATAGAAGACACAAGCACATTCAAAAATTCAACACAAGAAATTTTACCAAGAAAACCCCAACTGGGCAAAACTTACAAATTGTGTTCTCTATTATTTTTCTTCAGCAATAGCTCTTTCTAAAAATTAAATGGAAGAGGGAAAAACTTCCCTTCACTCAAAAATCGACCAACACCCTTTTGCGTGCCAATTGGGCTTTATCTTCCCCACTTGGCCTCCCTTTGTTGTGCAGTACGAATTTCATACAACCTCGTATGACCTTTTGCGCAACTGCTCTACGCAGGCACTCCCGCACTGTTGTTGGAAACACAAGTATGGCAATGGTTGTCCAGCCTTTATTCTCTTGTTGGTTTGTGTTGTATGTAAACACTAGTGTTGGAACTCACTCTACTCTATTACTGAAGAGAGAACACAGTCATCTGATGCATAATGAACTAAGTATGTGCCCTTTCCTTCCTTTGAAGTTGACCTAGGCCCACCAACTCCACGAATGTCTAAGATTAAATCTCAATGGATGGCTGAGATCACTTCAATTTTTGACTATAAGAAAATTAAAATTTTCCTAAGTCAAAATAGTGAGATAAAATGTAATTTGCGCCTTTGGCCCACTTGTGGATCCCCTTACTAAATTTAGTGCACCTCTAAATTTAGTTGAACCCTTCCTCCTCTAACTCCATTTAACACTCCCTCTTAGAGAGGAAGGTGTTTTGTACTCCACCTAGTTTATCTCTGAAGTAGATAAATCTACCCCTTGCAAATGCCTTGGTCAGAATATTTGTTATCTGCTCCTCTATAGACACATACTAGAGCATGACCTTACCCCTCTGAACACAATCTCTGATATGGTGGCACTAGATCTCGATGTGCTTGGAGCAGTCATGAAACACTGAATTTTCAAAGAGCTTGATGCATCGCTAATTGTCACAGTGTACGACTGTGGGCTTCAACTTCTGATTGAACAACCCAACAAGTAGTTTCCTCAACCATATGGCCTCGTAGGCTGCCAGGTTGGCAGCGATATACTCGGCCTCAACTGAGCTCAATGTCACTGATCTTTGCTTCCTGCTAAACCAGGAAATAGTTGTTGACCCAACACTGAAGGTACAAACTGAAGTGCTCTTCCTGTTTGTTGAACCCCCTGCCCAATCTACATCTGTGAAGCCATGAAGTATCACACCATCAACCTACTTGTACAACAACCCAAAATCTGTTGTGCCCCTGAGATACCTCAACACATGCTTGGCAGCAACCCAATGCACTCTACTCGGCTCAACCATGAATTGGCTCAACCGGTTGACCGCGAAGCGAATGTCTGATTGTGGGTTCACCAGATACATCAACGACCCTATGAGTTGTCTGTAAAAGTGGGATCAACTCACTCTTCTCTAGTAGCATCCACCTTCCACCACTTTGTGACTAGAGGGGTGGTCATGGGCTTGCACTCCTGCATGTGGAACCTCCTGAGAATCTCATGCGTGTACCTACCCTATCCCAAGAAAATCTCCACATCACCCTGCCACACCTTCAGCCTAAGGAATTAGTGCATTGACCTTATATCCTTCATCTCAAACTCCTCTACAAGATCTCTCTAGTAGTCACTTATGAGCTTCTCGCCTCCTGTTAGTATTAAATCGTCAACATATAACACAACAATGAGAGGTTGTCCCCCAACCACAATATAATACAAGTTATGGTCAGCTTCACTCTTGGTGGAGCCCAATCCAAGAAGGTAGTTGTCTATGCGGGCATAACATGCCCTCGATGCCTACTTGAGCCCATAAAGAGCTCTCTTCAACCTGCAAACATGCGTGTCTCTGTTGAAAGTTTCAAACCCCTCGAGATGCTCAATATATATCTCTTCCTCAACAACTCAGTTAAGGAAGGCAGTATTCACATTCAATTGGTGGATCTTCCAACCCATCTACACTACAATCACCAATATGGTCCTAATGTACGAATATAAAGCCACTAGTGTGAACATCTCATGATAGTCTATCCCTTCGACCTAAGAGAAACCTTTGGCCTCAAATATAGCTTGCACTTCTCCACACTCCCTTCAGCTTCGTGCTTAATCTTGTACACCCAACGTGAACCAACCACTGATTTTCCAACCGATCTTGGCATTATCTCCCAGACATTGTTCATCATGATAGAGGAATATTCCTCCACCATCCATCTCGCCATACTAGCTAAGAGGTTGTCGCCTTGTAGCTAGAAGGCTTTAATTCTATCAACTTAGTCATCAATATTATGTATCCTGTATATCTTTGCAGTTGTTTGCTCTACTTGAATGTGGAGCTTGGGGCTCCAACTCTCTCCTGAACCTCCCTAATCAATTGATATGCCCACTTAGCTCATCCTCTCCCTATGATGGGAGTCGCTAGTTGAGTACGCTCCACTCACTCTACTCTCTCCTCCTGCTCCCGCGTTTTCTCCTCATCTGTGTGTTGCTAGACCTGCCCAATAACTGGTCGTGATGAAGTATGAGGGGCTAGTTGAGCCTCTTGCTTGGGAGTTTACTGCTCCTTGTCCTATGTTACACCATGCTCTCACTCCAAGGTCTTCCTAAAAGCCTTTCCTTCTCAAATCTCACATCACACCTAATCATTGTTTTCCTGAGTGTTGGAATATACACCTTGTACGCCTTAGATGTTTCGTTGTAGCCCACGAAAATACCCTTCTCTATTGTAGCCTCCAATTTCTTCCGGTTATCAGAAGACGCACACATGGCAGTAAACAAGGCTACTAAAAATCCAGAAGTGAGATACATCATGCTTCTTGTTTGTAAAAGCCTCCTCTGGTGTGACTCTCCCTAGCACCCTATGTGGGCTCTTGTTCTACAAGAAGACTGCAGAGTTGCATGCCTTTGCCCAAAGAAACATAGGCAATCCTTGGTCATGCAACATGGCCTTAACCACTCCAACAATGCTTCGGTTCTTGCACTCAACCACCCCATTCTGCTAAAGGTTGTGAGGTGCAGTGAGCTCTCCCCTGATGCCCTCCTTGGCACACAAGTCCCTAAGGGCGTTGGAGATGTACTCCCCACCATTATCTGACCTCAACACCTTGCTCTTTCTACCAGTCTAGTTTTCCACCAAGGCCTTGAACTCCACGAACTTCGAGAAGACCTCATCTTTCTTCTTCACGAAGAAGATTCAAGTCTTTCTCCAGTGGTCATCAGTGAAGGTGACATAGTATTTGTATCCCATAAAGGATGGAGAGGAAAATGGTCCACAAACATCTGAATGTACCAGCTCCAAAAAGCTCTTGGCCTTGTTATCTTTGTTGAGGAAGGATGTCTTGGCATACTTACCAAGTGTGCAACCTTTACAAACATCATGTCTATCTATGCTGCGTTGTGGTAGCCCTATGGCAATCTCTCTCAAGATCTTCAGCACTACATGGTGTAAGTGACCCATACGCCTACGCCAAAGCTCCACTAGGTCACAACCCTACTCACCAACTCCTCTACTACTCAAGGTTGCCACAAAATCAAACTGAAGTTTGTAGAGGTTCTTCACCCAAACTCCAATATGCTTATAGCTAATTCGGAGTTGAAAGGCTTGATTAAGGCTTTTCCTTTGTTGAAGATAACCTCATAACCCTTGTCCTCCAAGGTTGAGACTGAAACAAGATTTTTCTTCAAGCCTAGGACGTAGATGACATCTCTAAGGTAAAGAGGATTCCCGGACTCCCTCTCAAACATAACAGTACCCACGCCTTAGGCTAGGCACCTTTTATCATTTCTCATCTCTACGTGAAACTGCATGTCCTTTTCGGTCAACTAGCTGAAATACTCCTTATTCCCAGTCATATGATAGGAAGCTCCACTGTCAATATACCACACGTTGCTAGTCACTGAGCTTCCCATGCAAGATATGAACGAGAACTCCCTCTCAAAGTGAGAAGTGAACTCCTCCACTTCTGTTGATGCTGCCACGTGGTCCTTCTTGGACCCCTTCTTCCTATTTGGACACTTGGTGGAGTAGTGCCTAAACTGATGACAAGAAAAGCATTTTATTTTGTTGTGATCTTTCTTCTTCTTACCTCCTGAACTGGATTCAAGTCTCAACCTCTCTTGCACTTTTCTTTCCCTTGGCCTTGCCCCCTTTGCCAGCTAGGGCAAAGTTATTCCTCAATCTTGGCATAAGACCCAGATTTGGCTTGCTTTTGGATCTCCTCTTATACATAGTCACTCCATAGCCACTCCCAGTCCAAAAGTTTCTCTCTGCCACTCACTGCATCAATGAATTTTTCCCTGACTCGAGAAAACCCAATAGTGCAAAGCTAACAAGGTCTTTGTCTGTGACTATCCCCCCAACTCCAACGAACTCGCCCCACTTGAGTGAATTTGGTGAGGTATGAGAACACAGACTCATTTTGATACTTTTGAGTTTATATCTGAGTACTAGCTTCCTGCCCTCACTTGAACCCTGGTAGAGCCCTAAGATAGTTGTCTGCATAGCCTAAGGTATCTTCTTTTTGAATAGGTGAGGTATGATGTGATCCTTGAATTATTCAACGATAATTCTTTTGGCCTTTGCGTCCTTCTTATTCTGTTGGGCCAATTGTTGAGGGTTTGTTGGTTGGGCTAGTGGACTTTCCACAAACTCCTTGCTCCTACAGCGCTACACAGATCCTATCCTTCCAAGAACAGAAATTTGAGGCCCCATCAAGGCAGTCCTCAAATCTCAGCCCTAAATATGCCATTTTGTTGTTCGTGTTGCTTGGAAACCCTAGCGCAGAACTTGCTATGAGCAAACCCTTGTGCAAAGCTGGTTCTGGTAAACCCTAGTGCAAGTCCTTCTGATAAATTACACCCTTCACTATCTTTACGCTGCTCTTGAGGAAATAAACATGCTTTCTAGTCTTCAATCAAGGAGTCCCTTTGATATCATGTTAGACATTTAAAACCCAACAGCTAATTTAATGAAGTTTACTGAAGTGAAAGGAACAGTGGTTGAACTCTCAACATACATTCATCAAATATACTGAGTTTACTAGTTGAACTATTTGCAACGGAAAAACAAAATTGAAGACACAAGCACATTCAAAAATTCAACACTAGAAATTTTACCCATGAAAACCTACAAACTGTGTTCTCTATTATTTTTCCTCAACAATAGCTCTTTCAAAAAATTACATGGAAGAGGGAAAAGCTTCCCTTCTCTCAGAAACCAACCAACACCCTTCTACGCCCCAACTAGACTTTATCTAGCCCACTCAGACTCCCTCTGTTACACAGTACGAATTTCATAGTACCTCATATGGCCTTCTGCACAATTGGTCTGCATGGGCACTCACACACAACTGTTGTAAACACGAATCTAGAAATTGTGATGGCCATACGGCCTCTATTCTCTTGTTGGTATGCATTGTATGGAAACCCTAGTGTTGGAACTCGCTGTGCTCTATCGTTGAAGAGAGAACACACTCAGATGCATAATGAACCAAGTTTGCACCCTTTCCCTCCTTTGAAGTTGACCTGGGCCCACCAACTCCACAAATGGTTGAGATTAAATCTCAATGGATGGCTAAGATCAATTCAATTTTTTACTATAGGAAAATTAAAATTTTCCAAAGTCAAAACAGTGAGATAAAGTGTAATGCGCGCCTTTGGCCCACCTGTGGATCCCCTTGCTAACTTTAGTGCACCTCTAAATTTAGCGAAACCCTTCCTCTAACTCCATTTAATAGTCACTAGATGGAGGGAAAATCGATCAAGCCTCGTCATAACACGAAGAGAAAAACGAACTAGGCAAAAAAGGAGGTTACAAGGAACCATGTGGTAGACATGTATAGTACGTGAAACAAGTAAAGATGGAATATGGTCAAGGAATGGATGAGTGTTGGAAAGAGGGTTCAAACTAAGATGAGCTTGCAACAAAGCAATATCATCTTGCCCAACTCTTGCTCCCAAAGCAATGTTATCAAAACCAAACCAGTCAACCTAAACAATGTGAACTAGGCCAAAGATGGAAAAAAACGACTAAAAAACTAGTCAACAAAATAATATGTTAAAAATTATACTTTGATTAAAAAGCATATGTATTCATGTGCATCCATATGATTCCAAAGCATTTGTACATGAATATCTAAAGTTTCTCGTTTATATAAGCCCACGGGGGGCAGCTCAATTGGTGATTGTCGTATTATGAAGTATTATGTAAACCATGAGATTCAATGTTCAAATCCCTCATAGGTCAAGCCAACAAAATAAGAAATGTTTCTCATTTATATAGCAAAAGTGCATATAACCAAAATAGCACCAAGTCTAGTATATCTCTAAACCAAAATACATCAACAAAGAGGCTATAAATGACCTATGAAGTTCTAAAATAAGCATAGTACTAATGTGTAACTATAGTGACATAGTCTAGACTCTAAACTCTACAATATAATTATATCGTACTAGTGTCTAATCGTGGTTGCATTGATTGTTGAACTCCTCTATCACGACCCTAGTGAATATGTACCCTCCACTCAAGCCATGGAGACACTAAGGACAAGATGAAGAAATTCAACAATCAATGCAACCAACATGACGATACATAAATGGTTTAGTGTTCTTGATTAAATGCCAATTCCACACCATACATGATAGAATTTAGTGGGAACCTTGTAATCCTACCAGTCCTAAAATCCTAGAAACTATCAAGTCTATTAAATTTTAAATGGGATCTAAAATTCTACTTTCTCCATGTGAATTCCAATAAGGTTGGAACCACTAGAAAAGTAAGAGGATAGAAAAGTTGTTAATTTTAGATAACAATGGAATGTTATATGCATAAGAGCAATTTACTTCAATTTTCTTATTAGCCCAATACCAATTTCCAGATTAGCAATCACATTAATATGACAGTAAATGCAGATAGAACATAAATAAAGCAGTAGAAGGCAAGCCAAGACAAGAGGACACAGGATATGGCGTCAGCTAGGGACAAACCCCAATGTGGGGAAACCCTTTGATCAATTCTGCTTATTATTCTTCAAAAGTTCAGCACAGAGAGAGTACAATATGCAATATTCACTTGCCCAATCAAAGTGAATTTTGTCCAGTCAAATAGCAGCCACAGAAAGTCAACGTTGGTCAACAGGGCAGATTTTGACCTCCAAAACAGCACAGTCAAACTCGGTCAACTTGACCTCCAAAACAGCACAGTCAAACTCGGTCAACTTGACCTCCAACAGCAAATCAAATTAGCGCAAAACAATTCAAAAATACTCAGCCAAACTTGGTCAACGTAAGTCAACGCTGTAGTCAACGCTGGTCAAACAGTACAAACTACCTCGATTTCTGTGCCCAAAAATGCGGCCTGCCCAAACAAAAAGAATCCCACAAATCCACAGTCAAACAAAGTCAACGTTGTTGGTCAACGCTTGGTCAAACTGTCCCTGAAATTCGATCAACACAGAAAACAATCTTCTTCTTCGCACATGTGGAGAGAGGTTATCCAGAAATCCGTACCCAATCATAAGAGGAGAGAGAGATGTGTGAGAAGGTGAGTGATGTCGAAATGAGGCAAAGGCACCTTCTATTTATATGCAAATGTTGAGGATGAATAGACGTGACTATTGGGCTTCTGAGCCTACATTAGTTTGTTGGCCAACCTTGACAATTTGTCCATAAACAAAATAAATTCATAATTCCATTTGTACATGTCAGAATGAGATGATCTTTAGATCAATCCTACACCTCTCAAAGAAAGGAATCCAATAAAAATATCAGTTGCATCATATGAGTTGTACAAGGTGGAGTTTGGCCCTAGTTGCCAAATTTAACACTCCCTCTCAACTAGGAGCAACTCCACCTGCCAAACCATCTGACAATCTATACCATCCTTGCTCTGCTCTGCTTTGTTGAACCATGAAAAAATGATGAAGAAGAAAATGATCAAGAATGTATCATACCATTCTCCACTAACCCGACATCAGTCTCCAATAATCAAGAGTGTATCATTCTACTCTCCACTGACCCAAAGTCAGTCTCCATTGATCCCAGATCAATATCAAACATCCTAGCATAGGGAGTATGGTAGTACACGATGCGTCCATCGGTAGTACTATGGTCCCTATCCTCATTTCCCTACTCATTGGCCAAATGAGAGGTACTTCCCATGAGTCCTAGACTGCATGGGTAGGATGTGTCGACAGGAGAAGGTGAACCACTCATCCTGCTCATATGCCATAGGAGAAGGTGAACCACTCATCCTATGCATATCTCAACATGGGTTATCATAGGGGAAGGTGAACCACTCACCCTGTACATCACGCACCGCTAGGGGAAGGTGAACCACTTACCCTATGGTCGTTCATCGCTCCAAGATGTACCCCGGAGCTACCAGAGCTCAATATCCATCTCATACAAGACCCTCATAAGAGGTTCTCTCCACGACTCCAAGTCATTCATGAAATGTTAAGAATTTGACCTTCCCCAGGGGCTTCGTAAGAATATCTACGGCCTGATCATCAGTCCCAATATGACAGAGCCTTATTGCTCCCCGTTGTACCATATCCTGGATAAAGTGGTACCTGATATCAATATGCTTGGAGCGGTCATGAAACACGGGATTCTCAAAAAGACAAATCCCAGTTTGGTTGTCGCAATAGATCACGATGGTATTAGCACATGTCCAAACAGCTCACTAAAGAGCTTCCTCAACCAAACAGCTTCACAGGAGGCCATACTAGCAGCAATGTATTCAGCCTCAACAGTGCTCAAAGCAACTAACTTCTGCTTCCTGCTCATCCAGGATACTGAAGCAGAACCTAGAGAGAAGCAACATCCAGATGTGCTTTTACAATGCACCACACTGCTAGCCCAGTTAGCATCAGAATAACCATGGAGCCTTACATTCCCGACAGTGTATCGCAATCCATAGGTGATTGTGCCCCAGAGATATCTCAAGAGATTCTTCGCAGCAATCCAGTGTATGTAATGAGGCCCGACCATAAACTGACTCAATGTGTTCACTGCAAAACATATGTCCGGACGTGAGTTCACCAAGAACATTAGGGCCCCCACAGTTGACAATACTCAGAAGGATTTCCCAAATCTGGCCCAACAGCACTTCCGCATAACTTCTTGAAGTTAAGTTCCATCGAAGTAGTCACAAACTTGCAGTCCACCATCCCAAATCTTTCAAGTAGCTTCACAATGTATTTTCCTTGAGGAAGGTAAATTTCACCTGGCTTTTGCCAGAGCTCCAATCTTAGGAAGTAATGCATCAGTCCTAGGTCCTTCATCTCGAATTCAGAAGCTAACTCCCTCTTACAATGATGAATAAGAGGGTCTGCACAAATCAGAAAGAGATCGTCTACATAAAGTACCAAGATGAGAGGTCTATCATTCTCAACCTTAAAATAAAGGTTCGGATCAGCTTCACTTCTCATAAATCCCAGCTTCATCAAATAGTTGTCGATCCTCTCATACCAAGCTCGGGGAGCTTGCTTCAACCCATAGAGGGCTTTCTTCAACCTGCATACATGTGTCTGACGATCTTGAACTTCGAACCCCTCGAGTTGTTCTACATAGACTTCCTCCTTAATTGACCCATGTAAGAAGGGCAATCTTGACATCCATATGGTGTAGATTCCATCCTTGCGAAGCAACAAGGGCTATAATCGAACGAATGGTGGTGCATCAGACAATAGGTGCAAATATTTCATTGTGTTCCACACCTTCCTTTTGAGAGAAGCCTCGAGCAACAAATCTAGCCATATACTTTTCAGCACTTCAATCAACTCCATGTTTGATATTGTAGAGCCATTTCGAGGTGACAACAGATTTGTCCTTGGGTCTAGGGACCACATCCCAGACATCATTCTTCATAATCGACTCATACTCTTCGTTCATAGCATCCTTCCAAACTTGGTGCTTCACAACTTCTTTGAATGTGCCAGGCTCAGATTGAACAATGGTGCTCATTGCAGTTAAGTACCCTTTGTACTTATTCGGTTTCTTGCTTTCACGAAATGTCCCCCTTGGTGCAACATGCTTCTCGGCATCTTCGAGAGTCTCCCTAAGCCATGAGGGTCTCCTTTTCGAGGAGGAGGGCTCATGAGAGGGTGGATCAATGGGATCCATTGGTTCTTCAACATCGAGCATTGGCTCATCTTGTGATTCTCCCTGTTTTCCTAAATTTGCTTCTTTGTCCTTCGTTGGAAGAGGAAGGTCACTAATCTTCCCAAGGGCAGCATCCTCATCGAAGGTGACATCATGACTTATCTCCACTTCTCTTTGACCAGGCACATAGATTCTATATGCCTTAGAGGTTTCACTGTAGCCCACAAATGTTCTTTTCTTCCTTGAAGCATCCAATTTACTTCTCTTTTCTTTCGGTACATGAAAATATACGGGACTACCAAAAATTCTAAAGCGAGAAACATCAGGTTTCTTACCGATGAAAACTTCTTCGGGAGTTTTGGAGTCCAATGCTTGATGAGGGCATCTATTTTGAACATACGCAGCAGTGTTTGTAGCTTCGGCCCATAAGAACTTTGGAAGGCTTTGATAATGAAGCATGGCACAAGTGGCTTCTACAATAGAACGGTTCTTCCTTTCAGCAACACCATTTTTCTCGGGAGTATATGCAGTAGTAGTTTCCCTCTTAATGCCAGCTTCTCTACAATAGTTATTGAACTCATTTTATTCATATTCGATACCATTATTGGTCCTCAATACTTTCATCTTCTTCCCGGTTTGATTTTCAACCAAAGATTTGAAAGAATGGAACCATGATACTTTGTCCTTCTTCTTCAAGAAATATATCCAAGTCTTACGAGGGAAATCATCCATAAAGACAGCATAATATAAATATCCTCCCAAAGAGTTCATGGGCATCATACCAGATAGATCAAAATGAACCAATTGCAATATGTCAGTAGTCTTGTTATCACTTAAGGGGAATGGTCCCCTTGTATGCTTTCCTTTAGCACACCCCGAGCAAACACCTTCATGTTCTCCTTTAAATTTGGGCATACCTGTCACCATCTTCCTCACATTGGGTAGAGCCTTATAATGTAGATGGGCAAACCTCTCGCGTCATAATTCGGATTGAAGTGATGTGCCGCAAGACATAGCTCCCAATGGACTTCCTCCAACTTGATATAGGCTATTAACCCTGAATCCAAGTGTAAATGCATCTTTGAAATTTTTATTCCACACACGTACCTTTCCATCGATGAATGACACCTTGAATCCTTTGTCCTCCATCGCCAAGATAGATACCAGCTTCTTCTTTAGATCGAGTACATATAGTACTTCTTGTAGATGAATGGTGTTACCTTGATTCAATTGACGAGTAACATTCCCAACTCCCTTCACAAAATAGGTAGCATTGTCTCCAAGGATAATTTCCAAATTTGCATTATCATTTTCAATGAGATTTGAAAGAACTTCCTTATACCTAGTGAAGTGCCTTGAAGCACCACTATTAATCAACCAATTTCCCAAGGTGTCCGGAGGAGATGCAATAGAGAGGGCAGATATAAGATAAAATTATTTTTGCTTGTTATCAACAACATTAGATTCATCATACCTGGTGTTTCTTGATCTCTTGGGAGGGCAACCATTTCCATGTTGAGTAGCGGGAGCATTCCTTTTTCCTCTGTTGTTGAATCTACCATTCCTTTGATTGTTGTTGCCCCTGATATTGTTGTTGTGGTTGTCATCATCATGAGGTGTATCCCTTCTATTAGGACACTCCCTAGCATAGTGGCCAAACTTGTTGCAAATGGAGCATCTTCCCTTCCTTCCATTCTTGAAACCCAACCTTCTTTAACATTGCTTCTTTGAACCTGCATTGTTCTTCTTTTTAGCATGAGCGGAGAATGCAGTATGATCATTCCTATTTGAAGGCATATCTAGTTCCATCATCCTTGTTTCTTCTTGAGAACATCTAGTCAGCCATTCTTCAAAACCTCGAATCCTGTCATTGTAAAGAATAGTGGTGTTGAACACGTGCCATTCACAAGGGAGTCCTCCAAGGGCAATGAGAGTAAGCTCCCTATCAACAATAGCTTCTCCAATCGAAAGAAAATCATTTTTTATCTCAGTAAACCTCATGAAGTAGGATTGAATGTCTTCACCTCTTCCCTTCTTTATATCCTTCAACTTGTTTTTGAGAAAGAGAACTTGGTTTGCATTGCTAGCTTTGAACATGTCAACCAACCTGTCATATATCTCCTTTGATGTGTTCAAATTAGAGACGTAAGCAACTAAATGCTTATGAATAGAATCCCTAATGATCTTCTTTGTTTTGACTTCACCCTTCTTGTACTTTGTCTTAGCAGCGACCGATGCATTAGAAAGAGGTTCAAAAATATTTCCATGCACATAGTCCATAATATCTTGCTCTTCTAAAATCAAATCAAGAGACATCTTCCATGCATGATAATCAGACTTATCGTGAAGCTTCTCATCAAATTTGAAGTAGGATGTGGAGGCCATTGAATCTTGTCATTGATGAGTGATTGCTCCTCTTAGTGATTGTTCTTCTCACTCTTGCTTGGGCTTTGTCTTTACCTCAGCTTTGATACCATGTTAATTTTAAATAGCAATGGTATGTTTTATGCTTAAAAGCAATTTACTTCAATTTTCTTATTAGCCCAATATCAATTTCTAGATTAGCAATCGCATTAACATGACAGTAAATGCAGATAGAACATAAATAAAATAGTAGAAAACAAGCTGAGACAAGAGGACACAAAGACCAATGACCAAGTTTAGCAAAGGTTTCCCCATTTTATGGAGGCACTCAACACAATGGAGACCATTGCTCCCTAAGGGGGGAGCACTGATCCAGGTGGATATTGGTGGCTACCCACCTATTCCACTTGGACCCCCATCATTGTTTTTTTCATTTTCCTTAATCGTAGCACAATTTATTATTTTTGGCAATTTTCCGGGTCCTAAACTTTCAGAGTTGTTTTGAGGCCCTAAACGACGCTTTTTTGAAAAACGGACATCAATAGCCTACAACAGGGTTTTGCAATTGAAAATTGTAGTCCTCAGATAAATCTTTCTAGCGAGGTATCATACTCGTCAAACGAAAATCATATGCAAAAAGTTACGACCTCGGGAAGTTGATGTACCAATTTATCCTAATGGGGCCCACAGAGTTTTGGCACTTCATCTCCTAGGTTTAGGTTTTTTGATGTTTAGGGTTTTCCATTGTTTTTCAATAATAAATAGACCTTCAAGCTTCATTGTAATACAGTTCAGAAGGCATATAGCAACCACATCTCTTCTCAGAGATAAGCTACCATCGTCTGAGCTAATTTATTTCCATTGTACATGTGAACAATTTTCAGTACGTTGTTATTAATGAATTGAAGTTTTGATTGTGTTGTATCTCTATGTCTCTGTTCATATTTGTATTTCATTACGTTACTTCATAAATCTGGATCACATGGTGGTAAAGGTTCCAATGAAAACGCAGAGAAAATACAGCACAAAATTCAAGGCAGCTTGGCACAGAATTCTAGGTGTTGTTTTGGCACTGTTTCCTAGACATTTTCAGCAGAGTTTTGGCACAAACTTCGAGGGCAGATTGCTTTACTAACAGCATAATTTTGCAAAAGATTCGATGTGTTTTCGAAGACTTTTATGCACAGAAATCAAGGCTGATATCGAAGGTTGTTTATGCACGCAAATTGAGGCAGAAATTTTCTATGTTCTCGTCATTCTCAGACAGAACAAATTCAGGTCCTATTGTTTTGTAACTTCATTTTCAGATTTCTCTCTCTTGGACTGAATAAGAAAAACACTCTTGTTGGTTTTTCCCTTCAGGGTTTCCAGGGTACATACTATGTCACTTTTGTGTGTGTGGTTCTATTAAATTTTCTATTGCATATCTGGTTAAAGGTTCTGTGTACTTAATTTTTAAGTACATGCATGTATGAACACTTGATGAAAATTAAATAAGCTGCAGAACCTTCCAGAATTAACAGTATGCCCTTTAGTGGACGTGAAGGAAGGTTCTCAAACCATGGCACTTGAGGTGGAAGGCCCATTTTATTCAAATGCTTGACTCCAAAATAGGATGTTCTAAGTGTTCCTCCATCACCTCAGTCACAAGGAGATCCTCATCTCTTCCATGAGGAGGTTCTCTTTCCAGTTTTCTTTCAACTTTCCCTTCGTAGGCCAATAGTTTTAATACAATCCCCAAAAGACAGCAAGTTGTGCAAATGTTGATGATTCACTTCTGAGTGCAACAGTTTGACTTTTACCTCAACAACTCTCAAAGTGTTTTCATTGAGCAGAGAGGCTCATTCTACAGCCCAGTGATGTGAAACCCTGTTCGTCCGTCATCAAAGTTGAAATGTCGGCCCAAATAAAAAATTTAAAAGATTCAAAAAAAAAATAATAAATAAATAACTATACAAAATATTTAAATAATGTTGGTTCATAAAAAAAATTGCACGAGAAGAAATTTGGATCCCTCTCGGCTCATGTTAGATCCATATTTAAGATGGATCTATGCTGGTTTCATCCTCAATAACCATCCCCAATGTCTCAAAAGATGGTTGGTGCTCAACAAGGCAAGCCATCTTCACATAGAGGTAAGAAACTGAAATTCATCCCAATGGATCTCTTACCTTCCAATTATCGAATTTAGCACACCAAGCATCAAAGGCTTTAACAATTAATCATATGGTTAGTCTCTTAGTTATCAAATACGCTTATTTGGGGCAATCTTTTGGGTTGCATGGGGTTTATGACTGTGATTAAAGACCTCCTTATGTTCTAATATGCATGTCAACTAGGGCAAATATGGCCCAAACTTTCAACATTCCTCCAATGGAATTCTGCACCTAGGAATTGATCCTACGTTATAGGCTATAGCTAAGGAAGGCAATAGGGAGTCTCAATGGGTTTAAGAAAACCAAATAGGAAAGAGATGTTTATTCTGCACCTAGGAATTGATCCTACGTTATAGGCTATAGCTAAGGAAGGCAATAGGGAGTCTCAATGGGTTTAAGAAAACCAAATAGGAAAGAGATGTTTATTCCCTGAGTCCGGGCGCCCAATGAGATGACAAGTTACCTCTATTTGGTTGTGCATTATGAAATGAGCACTCCTAAATCAAATGTGACTGCTTTGGGATTAATAAGAAAAAACATTTTTTTCTTCAAAAAAAGGAAAGCAAAATATATATATAGGTAGGGATATAGGATTGTATACATGACCACATTCAACAACATTTTTCCCAAAAATGGTCAGATCTCAATCATGGGCACTTAAAGTCACCAAATTTTGTGAATCTAATCAACATTAATCAATTGACATGTTTGTCCAAATTAAAGGCAATTTTTGTCATCTTTCACTAGAGATTTTTTCCGAATTTCATTTGTATTGGCTTGAAACAAGAACCTGGTGACTTGTTAAAGAGGTCAACAGAAGTATTGAATTTTTGATAATATGAAATATAGCACCACAAAACCTAAAGCCCGCAGGAGAAGAATGAAACGTCATTTGCAACAAAATTCTCTTGCTTCAACCCAAGTTTCATGATGTGAGGAACAGGTGCGCATTTTCCGAAATGGAAATCCACTGGAAACATGACCCCTAAAAAATTTGGAAACAGGGATATATATAGAGAGAGAGAGAGAGAACACAACACTTTGAAACTTGAAAATAAATCATTACAAACAAATGAGCAAGAACATTTAAATGATGAGCAATGTTCCACCATCGCTTATATTGGAATCCTCATCATTAGTATAACTCTTTGCCTCTACCACAATCCTCTAGGGACATCAGTCAACACCACCCACTTTTGATGAAACTACCTAATCCAAGCTTTAAAATACTTTACAAAAAGTTTAGAATGCCTAACCAATGATTTTGGTTTGAGTGAAGGCTACATTTTTGCTAAGGCCACGACAAAGGAGTCCAACAAGCAAGTAATATCACTAACATTGAGGTACCTAAAGGGCTTGGTGCTTTTGGTTAACTGCCAATTCCATACCCTCATACATGATAGAATCTAATGAATATGCCACAATCCTAC
This sequence comes from Pinus taeda, assembly GCA_000404065.3. Classification (NCBI taxonomy): domain Eukaryota; kingdom Viridiplantae; phylum Streptophyta; class Pinopsida; order Pinales; family Pinaceae; genus Pinus; species Pinus taeda. The sequence continues at coordinate 38,663 of APFE030936617.1, read as the reverse complement.
CAATCCTAAAATCTTGAAAACTGTTAAGTCTGCTTAATTTTAAATGGGATATAAAATTCTACTCCCCTTATGGAGTCCAATGAGGTTGGAATCAAACATCCTAAAAGAATTAATAGTAATGCTAAAGTTTAAGTAATTAGGCATTAAAATTTAAAACCAACAATGTGGTCCCAACAATTAAATCAGGGCAAAAAGGGACAAATTTCATTTGGAAACCCCTTGTAGAGAGTCGAGACATTGAAATGCATCAGTTTGCATGAAATATGTTTCCCACATGTGAAATGTGTTTCATATGAAATGAAATGCATTTCAAGCGTGTTCCAGTGGCATTTCAGCATTTTGATACAGAAACGTGACTGATATGCAAGGGGGGTGGGGGGCAGGGAGCCACATTTCCCGCAACATAGGTTTTAACAAATTCCACAAAAAATTCTTTAAACGCAGAAATTGGGAAAACTGAAAAATGTGGAATCTTTATCCCAGAGTCAAGATTCTCGGATTGTCATATTAACATAATTAGAACAGATATATACAAAAGAGCAACAAACAGCATACTACAAAATTGAAAATGCATAGACAACAGATACAAACCAAATGATGCAATGAAACATTTTTTAACATAATGCTTGGGAACATGTCTATTCATTTCAATGTGAGGACGTGTGTACACGTAGTCTTGCCTTCTGTTTGGACATGAATATATGAACTGTTTGGCTTTTATTATTCAACCCCCACCCTCTTTCTTATTGGAGAGGTGATTCAGAGGCATGTCACCAGGAATGAAAAACAAGAAAAGAAATGATAAACAACAATGGAATTAGAAATGGGAACAAGAGGGTTTTATGATAAGAAATGCTCACCCCTGCACCATGCAACTTATGCACATAAATGTGCTTTCCATTGTATTTTTGTATACCTATGTATTTTCTTTTTCAATTTTATTGTTGCTTTAAGAAGTCCCAAGAAACAGTGTTTTCATACTGTTTGCATTTCTAATCCATTTCTTGGAGAAACAGCACCCTGACATCACGATTCTGGAAACATGGAGTTGGCGAGTGCCCCTGATCAGTGGGACTGGTGGCAGTGAGATTGTCCTCGGGTGAACTGCAGTGGTCAAAAATTCTGACATCACATTTCTGGAAACATGAATTTGGAGAGTTCCCCTGATCAGAGGGACTGGTGTCAGTGAAATTGTCCTCGGTGAACTGCAATGATCAAAAATTCATAAAATAGCCAGTGCAGACCTCCCAATCCACGGAGGGAACATGGGTTCCTATCAGCACAGGGCTACATTGGAGCCTTGAGTCGCACCCAGCTCAAAATTGAAAAGCAGTCGTCTACAAAAATAAAATCTGCTCTTGGTTGTTAAAAGATAAGTGAAAACGAAAACTGGGTGCCTATAAACATAGAGTTACATTTGAGCCTTGAGCTGTGCCAACTCAAAATCGAAAATGCAGAAGTATACAGAAAAATTAGAGCTGTCGATTCTTAAAATAGAAAGAGAAGAGATTAACCTCACACTAAAACCATGCTATTCATAGCCAGAATCAAATGTTTTAGTTGTAATAAATGAATATCTTCGCAGACAAGCCCGCTGGCTGTGACAATATCGTCTTTTTTAAGCCGAGAAAAAACGAAGGATGAAATATGTTATATCATAGTAGATATATGGGCAAAATAATTTTAGATCATTAAATTCAAGATGTGAAAAATTGACAATGACTTTTCAAGCAAAACACTCTAGCTTTCCGAACGCCTACAAAAATTTCAGCTCTTAATTCTTAAAAACAAATCTAAAACATGCTATTCACAACTAGAAGCAACCATTTCCAACAGAAGCAGGCATTTTCCTTTGAATAAATTAATATCAGAATATTTTTCACACATAAGCATCAGAATATCGTTCACACACGAGCATATTTTTTGTGACGATGAAAAAATACCAGATAATGAAGATTTTATATTCGAATTATTTTAAGAAAAAAAAACAAATTATATTCATACCCACGAGTTATCCAGGTCATTGTAATCAGAATTAGAATCAAAATGTGGAAATATGGTGATCAATTTAGAAAAAATTGATGAGTGGTGAAATTGATTCTTGGGGATTTGGGGGCGAACAAGCCCTAAGGTGGGTTTATGGGATAAAATAAGCAGAGAAAGAAGTTATATTAATACCCATAAATCATCAAGGTCAATGTAATTAGAATCAGAATCCACATGGCTATGGGGAGAAATTGATCACTGGTAAATTTGATTTGATTATTGGGGAATTGGGGATAAATAAGCCATAGGACTAAATGGGGCAAAATAATTATACTGACCCAATAACGATGAGCAAGGAACTCAACAGGTGAGGTGGCAGGGGAAGGGGAAGGAAAATGACCCAGGCTGATCCTCTTTGCCGCCTGTATCTGCAGAGACTCCGGATCATTCACCATCCTGCGCTCCTCCTCTGGAATTGATGACGACGCGCTTATTGCCAAGGCCAGCTGGACCTGATACTCCTCTTCGAAATAATTAAAATCCATCGCTGCATCTTCATCACCCTCACCCGATCCTGTTCCTGTTCCTATTCCTGTTCCTGTTCCTGTTCCTGTTCCTGTTCCTGTTCCTGGTCCACCTCCTACCCTTGCTGCTGCAGAAGAAGAAGGGGAGGGGATTAAAGTGTTCCTATTTTCTCCACTCCCATCACCTGGAGATCTGCCATCCAACGGCCGCCCAGCATCCACGCTGCCTCCAATGTGCAACTTTCTCAGCAAACCTTTCATCCTGGTTTATGCGAAATGCAAATGAAACCCTGAGAATGAATCCCCACTCTGCTTCTTGTTCTACAAGCCAATTACCACAGGGATTAAGGGATACATGCTTCCAAATAAGCGTTTCTTCAAGCACAAGGCAAGGGCTGAAGAAGGGGGTCAAATGAGGTTGAAAGTAAAGAAAAAGCGGCGACTGATGAGGAAATTTCCTCCCAGCCAGCGGTCACATGAGAGACAGAAAGTGCTTATTCATCCATTCTTTCGCATGCTGTCCTGCGATTTCGTGTTGACCTTCATATTTATGCGTGTTTTTCTGGCCTTGGCGGTCTGCTCACCGTAACATCGGGTGCGCAAGTGGGAAAACTTTGACCCGGTTATCCATTCCCGCCTCTTCCACCAAAACGCCTTACAAGAATCGAACCGCTGACCTTCTACCGATCTCCCATTTGTCTGTACAAATATTATTATTTCTTTACTTCCCCTCTACTCGAAAACGTGTGACTTGGATTCCCACGTCACGCCGGCGCTTCTTTTGCCATTTGGAGCTAGTGGAGATATTTCGAAGTAGCTGACGTGGCCTACTGTGGATACTGTGACGTCGATATTAAAATTAGTCCCCAACTTCCGTAATTTTCATGTGCACGTAAAAACGAGAAAAGTTTCCCGTGTTGAGTAATGATAACGTTTTCAATTTCTTTACTTGTGATTTACGAGATAATTGATTGGGCTAATTGCCGTAAATTCTTTTTATAAATTTAAAGGTACATCTTAATAGGTTTACGTAACCTCAACATTAAATTGAATAAAATTGAATTTAAAAGCTAACAAAGTTGTATAGTTAGTTGGTTTAGTTTAATTTATCTACTAATTTATTTTATATTTTATATTAATTATTGTGATGTAATTAGTTTTGGTTAAATATAATTCATCTAAAAATTAGTCAAATTTATTGTTGTTGTCATATAGTGTTTTTTTAAAGATGTTAGAAAGAAATAAATAAATAAATTATTTTCTTTAGTTTAATTTATTTACTAATTTATTTTATTTTATATTGTTGTGATGTAAGTAGTTTTGGTTAAATATATTTAGTCTAAAAACTATATATTTCGTCTAAATATATTTCGTCTAGTCAAGTATATTGTTGTTGTCATATGGTTTCTTTTCAAAGATGTTAGAAATAAATAAATAAATAAAATTAATTTAATGTCTAGGAAGCTAAAAATAGCTTATGGGATGTATTTTTTCATCCTCTGATTGATGTATTCAACTTTTTTCCTCTGAAGCCTCACAATAAACACTCCCAACTTCTCGACAAACCACTCGCTAAATAGATTATCCCAAGAACTAGTTGCCAGAATATTTGCATAACTTTCTATGTTGTCTTTGAAAGTCTCACATTCTAAAATGAAATGCTTTTCTGTTTCCACTTTTCTGGAAGAACAAAAAATACATACTCTTTCCTCCCACACTTATTTTGGCATTTTCGAGCGCCTTGTTTCACACCGGAGTTTATGAGAATTAGTCCTTAACTAAGCAATAAGAATTTTGGCTCTCTAATAAATATTGGCCTCTATGTACGCTTTTTGTTATCCATAACAAAAGTTTTTATCTCTTTATTGTTTATGGGACAAGTGTTCAAGCAAATACCTCATTTACTAAACCATTTGTTATTTTGTTGCATCCAAGTCTTCTTTCTTTTACACAATATGTCATTAAAGACAACCTTAGGCCATCTGCCCTCTTCCGTTTACTCAATTCTTTTTAAATGCCTTATGACTTGCACTATAGCAATTACTTCAATAGGAGTAGCCCATGTTTCACTTAACAAGATAGCATAAAGAACAACACTTTTAATTTTGAATTTGTTTGTAATCAAACGCTCATGAATTTTCTCAATTTATTTCCACTGCATGTCAGATGTACTACTGGCCCACAATTCACAACCATAGAGAATCACAGAAGTCTCTAAAAGCCCAAAAAGAGTTTGAGTGGTTTTCCAATCCCATAAATCTACCTCTTTACACCTATTTTGAAAAGAATTATATGCTTTCCAACCCCCCAAAGTTCTTTTCTTTCTACAACCATCCCAGCTTAGAGTTTTGTTGAAAACAATTATGAGGTATTTGTAATCCGCAACTTTTTCTAGACTGTTGCCTTCAAAGTAGAACTTATGTTAGTTGTGTTTTCTTTTTTTAGAGAAAACCACTACTTTCGTTTTGCATTCCCACCCTTCTACGAAAATGTTCAAGGGATAGTAAGTGCTCTTGCAAACCTAGAGCAGATTTAACAATCAGAATAAGGTAAACTGCATACAAAAAAAACCTTATAACAAACTTGCCCAAATGGATACCATAACCCCCTTGTGAATTTAACCACTCCTCAAGCTTGTCGATATAAAACCAAAAAGAGTAGGAAACAATGGGCAACCTTGACCCAGATATCACTTCTAAAACTTTCAGAAATGCCTGCTGAAGTTCTAATTTTGACTTTCACCTCTTCATACAGCCTATGCACAACTGCTCTCAAATGTTTAGGAACCCCAAGTTCCTCAATTTTGTGCCACAACTTATCCCTAGGAACCGTGTCAAACGCTTTTCTAAAATCAACAAAGCAGCAAAAGGCTTCTTCCTTTTTCTCCCAAACTTTTTCAATGATGTGCCTTAAAGTTATACAATGATCAACTGTGGAATGTTTAGGTCTAAAACATGCTTGCCCTTTTGCATGCTTATCTCTTTCTTCTGCCCACTTGTTGATTTTATTTTCTAGCATGCTTCCAAATAACTTTGCAAACAATGGGTTTATCATTATGGTCCTATAATTAGAGGGATTATTGACATCACCACTCTTGAAAAAAGGTATTATCAAACTAGTTGTCCAATTTGTGGGGAACCCCTGTTGTATGATGATGTTGAAAACTTTTGTAATGTGAGGTGCAAGAATATTTAAGCCCCACTTTAGATACTCTACTTGGAGTTCAGCTAAGTCTTTTGCTTTTCTAACACCCAACTTATTGATACCCATCTCTACCTCTTACATCGTGAAGAGTTCAGTATCAGTGTTGACCAGGGGGGAGGGTCAACCTTGGAATCCTACTCATAGAGTTGTCTTGCATAGTCAAACCATTTAGAAGTTGTAATACTATTTTTAGTTTACATTTTTCTCAGTTGGAGCTCCTTCCAAAATAATTTCGGGTTATTTTTCTCAAGGAAGATTAGTTCTTCCCTCCTTGAAACCATGAAATCAACCTTTTTCTTTCTTAATATCTGCTTGTAAGCTTTGAGCTTTATGTTATCCTTGTTTGACTCTTTCCACATTCTCCTTGCCTTTTTGCATTCCTCGTCAAACCAAGCATTAACCGGAAAGCAATTTGTTTCAGACTTCTTAATTTTTGCTCTTTTGCACTCTACAAGTGTGTTTTGAATTAAATGTGTTAATTCATGACTATGAAGGCCGTAAATTGGTATTTTCTCCTTCTCGAAGAGCCTCTCTAACATCATTTTGAAGCTATTACAATCTTTTGGAGTCAAAAGAATTATGCCCTTTGGGAGATTTTGTTGAATAGACTAAGTTTTTTTACTCTAATTGATTCTTTCTAGTCCAAGAGAAACTTAAATAAATTAGCATGTGATCTTATTTCCAGTCCCAAAGTTGATCTCCTATCAAAACTTCCTCCATTTTCTCACACAAACCATGCGAGCAAATTACATAATCTACTACACTTGCTCAATTGTAAGTATTGAAAGTGAAATTACTGGACTTTGCCCATCTAGTCAAACCATTACAAATGACTAAATCGAAGGCCCCACATAGAGTAAGCAATTGTTCACCAAAGAGATTGCAGCCCTTGTCCTCTTAAATTTTTTCCCACTAATGATTACTCTCTTTTGTAAGCCAAATAGGGTCACAGTCTTCTTTACAACAAAGAATGGTAGCTTGCTCACTTGCAGTCATAGCTATATAATTGATCTAAAATGGAGCAAATTAGTAATGTTGTGTTAATTCCCCATTCAAAATAAAACCCAAGATGCTTATCATTTGCTTATCAAGTGCTTAAGGATTCACCATTTTGCTTAATTAACTTATTCCCATGAGAGTTTCTTATGTAAATGTTATAAACAATTTAACATGAAACATATGTTTAACAACAGCAAAGAACATCAAAATACAACACACAACACAGAGATTTGATGAGGAGTTCACCACTCCTAGGCGACATCTCCTTGTTCCAACTTCCAATGCTTGGGTCTCTCTTTTATGCTCAAAATTACAACAAAAGTGTGTTTACAATGCTCAAATGCCTTTGAAACCTATCTCAATCGGTTTAGAATAGCCAAAACTGCTAGAATTGACTCTTTTTGCACCTCCTTTGGATAAGAATTAAGAACTTATGACCTCTCCCAGCTCCCCCACAATTTGCTCCTTCAAATCTGGCTAACTGCCAATTAAATTCATTATCCAGAGCTAATCCTGATAGTGCCGCCGAAATTAGCGGTCTCGCCAACTTTCCCGCCTCTCTCGTGGTTAAGGCCGAGTAGTCACACGATGGTTAGATCTAGCGGTTTAGGCGACAGTTCCGACAGGCTCCATTACAAATCGCAATAGAAATTGACGGAACCATCAATGTACAGGTGTTCTGCGATAAGACAGACCCACTGGTATTATAAAACTCAACATATAACAATATCGCATTCGGCGCCCTATCGCAAATCTCAATCAGCGGTTACAGGCAAGGTCGCTTTGTAAACACCAGCCCCTTTTGCTATTGTGATATGCGATATATCGCATCGCAACTAAGCTATGTCGAGGGTCGATTCATAATCTCTTGTCCACCTCCAATATGCAATATGTGGGACCCAATGGCAACCTACCACTTGGCATTTCCCCATTCGCAAAGACCTTTGCCACGTCATCCAATCCTGTTATGTGGACAAGTCAACCTTGAACTTTGACTTGCTCTAACTTCTGCATACGAGCTTGGATTTGAGTGTGGTTCACACCGATAGATTCAGAATGATGAGCTCTTCGATCTAAAGCTAAGTTTAATAAAATTTTAACACTTTTATTTTTTAACATAATTTTTAGCACCTGATCACTTCTTCCCCACTAGAAGCCTTTTGGACCCCAAAAGATTATATTCAGTTATTGAACATATGAGGGTATTGTTCCCTCACCTTCCCCTCTTCAATCCATTTGGCCTTTGATGGATTTGTACCTTTGAGACCCACTCGAAGATAATCAACATTTCCCCTCTTTGATGACCTCGTTCTTCTGTCAAGTATGGTGTCTTGCTAAAGCTCATCAAGAAATTCTGGAGAAAAATCTTCAATTGATGGAATATGTACACTTTCTCCTTGATCTTCAATCAAAGGAGGCTCATACAATCTCAAATTTTCAGCATTAACAATGGAATAAATTTGCATATATGAAGGAAAATCAAGCTTGAAAGCGTTATTACCAATCTTTTCAAGAATTTTAAATGGACCGTAACAGATTGGTTTTAGCTTTTTACTTTCACCTTCAAGCCTTTCCTTGCTAATGTAAAGCCAAACTTCATCACTTGCTTGAAACTGATAATCTATATGATACTTATCATGCCTTGCCTTGACTCTTTTCTAGTTGTTCTTGAACTGTTTGGTGAATCAAGTGAAATTGCTCAATGAATTTCTTTGATCTGTCTATGTCGCTATGTCCATCTACAAGTACATCTTCCTCAAAGATGAAATCCAAAGGCAATTTAGGCAAATAACCAAGACATGCCTCAAAAGGAGAAGTTAGAGTAGAAGAGTGTTTTGCTCAATTGTAAGCATGTTGAATATGTGCAATTATTCATCCCACAACTTAGGATGTTTGCTGCAATATCCTCTTAGGAAACGAATGATTATCATGTTAACCACTTCAGTTTGACTATCTATTTGTTGATGGAAGGTTGTACTTTTATTCAACTTGGTGTCCATCAAGTTCCATAAATTTGACCAAAAATTCCCAACAAATCGGGAATCACGGTCACTTACAATAGAAGTAGGTAATCCAAAATGAACCCATACATTTTGAAAGAAAAGTTGAGTTGTTTGTTCAGCTGTAATTTGTTTTTTCAAGACATTAATATGCACATCTTGTTGAAACTATCCACAACTACGTAGAAATAGTCATGACCTTTTCTTGATAAAGGAATACCTCCTACAAAATCCATAGAAACACTCTCCCATGGATGGGAAGGCACTGGAAGTGGTGTGTACAATCTTAGTTTCCTATTACTACCCTTACTAACTACACATAATGAACAACCTCTGATAAAATGTGACACACTTTCAAGCATACGAGGCCAGTAAAAATACCTCTAAAGATTTGCCACTATTTTACTTACACCGAAATGTCCAGCAATAAGAGAAGTGTGCACTTCCCTTGTGACATTTGCTCTCTCTCCCTGTGGAACACAAAGATTATTAGATGATACAACAAATTATCATGTACATGGTAGTCTAATTCCTCAACTTGGTGGCCTTTACTCAAGTTTGAATATACCTCTTGAAAGTCAGCATCATGTGCGTATTGTTCAACATAACTTTCAAGAAAAACAAAATGATTCTTGAGTAAAATGGCTACATTAACAACCAGTCTAGAAAACATATAAGTAACTATGTTATAAATACATTTCTTGTACTTGATTACCAAGTGGAACTGTTGTAAGAATCCTATCCAATGAAAGTGCCTTGATTGTTGCAATTTTGTTTGAGATTGCAAATATTGCAAAGGTTGATGATCAGTGTGAATAATGGTTTATTTTCCCATTAAGTAATGCTTCCATTTCTTCACACTTTGCACCAATGTATACAACTCTTTATCACATGTAGGATAGTTAATAACAACACCATAAAAAATCTCAGAATGAAATGAAATGGGCTTACCATGTTGTAAAAGAATTGCACCCATGGCATAGTCACTTGCATCTGTTTGTATTTCAAATGGTTGTTTCGAATTCACCAATGCTAAAATTGAGGCTGAACTGATCTTTTGTTTTAAAGCATCGAATGCTTTTTGTTGTTTTCCTCCCCACCGGAAGACAACCTTCACACTGGTCAAAGCATGTAGTGGAGCTACTATGGAAGAGAAATTGGTAACGAACTTCCTCGAGTACTGTGTTGCTCCCAGAAAACTCCTTATTTATGTGACTGATTTGGGTATTGGCCAATTCACAATGACCGAAACTTTAGAGGGGTCAATCTTTAACTCGCCTCCTCCAACTATGTGGCCCAAATACACTAAGGAAGTTTGTCCAAATTCACATTTAGACATCCTCAGAAATAACTGTTTTTTTTTAAGACATTCAACACTTTCCTCACATGCTTGACATGCTCTTCTCATGATTTGTTGAAAATCAGAATATCATCTTAATAGACAATTACAAACTCATCAAGGAAGGATCTTAAAACATCATTCATACCTCTCATGGATGTAGCTGGAGCGTTGCAAAGACCGAAAGGCATAACCAACCACTCAAACAATCCCTATTTGGTTTTAAAAGCAGTTTTCCAAATATCCTCCTCATCTATTCTAACTTTATGATATCCACTTCTCAAGTCTAATTTAGTGAAATATTTTTCATTCTTCAACTAACCTAGCAAATCATCTATTATGGGCAATGGGTATCGATTCTTTATGGTAATTTTATTCAAAGCTTGATAATCTACACACATGCATCGGGTTCCATCTTTCTTGGGTACCAAAACAATTGGTGAACCACATAACGAAGTAGAGGGACGAATTACACCTTTATCTAACAATGCCTGGACTTATTTCTTAATTTGTAAACTTTCCAGAATTGACATTCAATACATACCGATATTTGGGAGTGGATAGTCTTGTTGTAGCTGAATTTCGTGTTGAATTCCCCTTTTTGGTGGCAATCCCTTTGGTTCTTGAAATAAATCTCCATATTGATTGACATCAACCAATTTGGCTTTTAGCTTCATGTCACGGCCTGGAAAGGATTCACACTCCATGTCATTCTTCTGCTTGATCATAAGGAGCACGAGATTCTTGCTAGAATTGACCAGTCGCTTCATTTGCCCTGTGCTTGCTAAAGACGGATTGAGCTTTCTACGATGGGCTCTCACAATATACTCCAATCCATCTTTGAACAAATGATATTTGTTCTCAAATCTATGGAAAACAAATTTCTAGTCATACAGATATGGGCTTCCCAACACAATTCCAGAAATATCTAGTGACACTACATCTATTCCGACTTCATCAACGAAATTAGCAGTAATAGCAAACTTGAAAACACATTTCCTTGTGACCTGAAGATTTGCATCCTTGGTTATCCAACCTAATGGATACAGTTTATGATGAGGCACAGTTTCCAGATTCAACTTCTTGACCAAGTTTGTAGAAATTAAATATTCATGGGATCCATTGTCAAATAGTGTATCAATCTTGGTGTGTTTGGAAATAACTCTGATATGGAACAACTCAATTATGTTTTCTTCATTTGAAGCATTGTTGGAGTTATTTGTTGCGCTGGTGCTTGCCACGACTTCCTCTTTGCTTGTTTTTTCCACAGATTTTCCTTTAATCACTGTGGTTGCAATCTTTATGTTGAGCTAATTTATTAACACAAATTAACACAAGTATTCATTATCAATCTAGGTTTGTAAAACTTGGAGGCAAGTCCACAGTGTACGGATATCAGATGTAGCTAAGCTTAGAAGATCAAATTTGAAGAGTTAAGGAAGTACGTATTACAAATATAAACCTATTTTAACAATTTCTAATTCACTTATGTAATATGTGAGGGATGAGGTTCCTAACTTAGGAGAACGAGGTTGTCCTTCCCTATAATACTACTTTCATGAAGAGAAATCTAAAAGCACCAATTAACAATGGTTTGTGATGCAGAAGATGTAAAAGAATAGGCTTCTAACTAAGGAGGACCAGATTGTCCTTCTTCACAATTCTACTCTATCATAATCACCATTGCTTCAAACCAGAAATGCATAAATAACTTCAAATAAGAAAAGGAGAATGAAATTCAGTTTTAGTTCAAGATCAAATAGAAGGGGAATTTAACTTAAATTCCTGTGTGTCCCTTCATAAGTAGATTAGAATTAAACCAATATCCATTCAACAATCATCACACATTAATTCGAATAAGCAAATCTGTAAACAAATCTAAAGCAACTAGTTCAAGATAATTAACCTAGTTTAACAATGAAGTGTACTTATCTTAGAGTGGGGGCCCTCCACCCTTGCCTTGCACACTTGAGGCTACTATCAACTGCTAAAAATTCAAGCACTCATCCACACTAATGAACAAAAAAATGAAAGTAGAACAAGTTCTTCTAATTAATCTTCAATATTCAAATGTCTCACCAAAAAGTTATATAAAAATTACATATCACAAGCCTTCAAAGTCTTGGCTTAAATAGAAGATCATGAAACATCCTGATCTAAAGTCTCTCTAACAACTATATCTATTCATATCCATCTATCCAAGTCGAATCCATTCAATCCATCACTAAAAATATCGACAATCCCATGAAATCATAAAACTGCCCTATTTCCTAGGGATTTTCTGGATGACTAGTCATGTTTGACCAGCCTTGACCAAGCCTAATAAAGCTTGTTTTGATCGAACCAAGTGGAATTAGTTCGGTCCTAGTTCCCAAGATTTCCGTTCATGCATCCATCTCGAGCCCAAGTGTCCTACAAATATGTCATCCACATAGCTGTTACGAGAATTTTTTATTCTGTCCAAAATTGCACTTGAAACTCAATTTTCATAAAAACTTCTAGAAATTGCAAAATTAAAATTAAATACCTGAATATGCATAAAATACATCAAAATGAGATGGATGTGATGGAAAATGGATGGAAAATATAAGGATTAAGTAAGTTTTCTTAAGCAAAAATAGACCAAAACTGAGGGCCAACATCTCCCCCTTGTTTACTCTCAAGCATATCCTTATGCTTCCCTCAGTCTCCTTAACTGGCCTGCTGATGTACCTATGGCTCTGACCCTTGAAGATGAAGCTTTCTCTTGAGCTATCTGTAAAAGGATATCTATGCCTTCATGTACTTTTTCTCCTTCCTTGTAGATGGCATTCTCTACTTTTTCTCCTTTTCTTTCCTTTGTTTTTCTAAAAAAAAAATAATCATTTCCCTTTGAAGTGTTGCTCTTTGTAATATTCTTCACATATCAGTGGAAAAATTATGGCTTGGGCTATGTATTATGGACTGATGGGAACAAAAATGTCTCTGATGTGTGATGAGGTTTCAGCACCAACAATCAAATACAAAACTTTACACTATTCTTCCTCCGATGATAAAACACCAGAAATAACACCAATAAATCATTTTAGATGAGCAACTTCTGAGAAGACAACAAATAAAACTTGAATTTTGTAATACATTTTGACACAGGATTCATGTCCCTTTCAAATTAACAATATCAATAACTTCACTTTAAAGGAACCAATATCCATTTGCCCTCACATCTTCACTGAAAGAAGCCAACCTTGCAATGTCACATAGTCACAAAGAATCGATCAAATCAAAGCTTCTTTCACTTGTGCAGGGGGGTTTTTCTTGTATAATTCCTCTACAAAATAACTTGTGCCAATCCTTTTTATGACTAGGCATTCACTTTCAATTTAGCCATTGTTTTACCCACGCAATCTGCAAAATAGGGGTCGAAAGAACCATAAAAATATCCCAAATAGAAATGAAATTGAGAAAATTGTCCTCGTGGAGCCTAATTAGGATCATTCTGAAGAAAACCCATGTTTTTGTTTTTCAAATTTCATTTTATTTTGCTCAAAAAAAAAGCAACGAAAAATAGTGGCTTTCAAAAATCGAGATAAATTTGTGGGACTGAATAAAATTTAATGATCATTAAATTTGAAATAAATTTCTCTCTTCAAATGCTTCTCTAGTATCCTGCTTACCTCTTTTCTGATGCCCTTGACAAAGAGACGAAACCAATCCTCAAAACTATGAACTTACTGCTTCTACAAACACAAAATTTTGATATAGAAAGATTATAAAAACATAATAAACATGTTTTTATTAATCTATTTCTTATATTCTATCCTCTGTTTCATCATAAAAAAAAAAACCACTTTATCTCTGTCTCTACAGCAATATTGTCCTTGTTTGTCAAGGCTCTGCTCTATTCATGCAAACCAAATATCTATCTTTATACACACCTCTGTAAGAAAGAAATTGAACTCTGTTTTGGAAAAGAAATATACAAAAAAAATGAAATCATATCATAATTCCTCCTTTCGATTTTCGTTTTTCTTAACATATTCCTATGACATCAAACTAGAGTTGCTTCTTCATTTTCCGATTGTTGAATTGAGGCCATTGTATGTGCACTCTTACCTCATTGTTTATACAATCAACATGCAATAACCAATATACAACACTTCGCTGCTTATAATCAATGAATTGTTTTTCACATTATAAACCCTGTACTCTGTTTTCGTTGATGATTTCCATTATGAAATCAAACTGAAACTTGGTCTTTTATCACACTGTCTGATCATATAAAAAAAAATGCATGTACAAGTGTAGTTTTAAGCTTGGCTAGCTATGCGTTTTTTAGAGGCTACACATTTCAAAACTACACAAAAATTCCTCATTTCATTACTCGACATGCAATCAAAACTTAATGAGACACTCTGTTTCAAAATTTCGTGGAAGATCTGGATCTTATCGGTCGAGTTTGCTTGTTTGTTTGTTTGTTTGTTTTTTTTTTTTTCTCCACCCTACAGTGAATAAATCATTCATTAACTTGAAGCTATATCACAGTTCACTACTTGTGCAATCAAGCCCACTGTCTGTGCAATTAAACTCACTGTGTAAACACTTCGTTTTATTAACAAACTTGGCGATTTCATGGAGGATCAAAATCGATTTACCTGACTACGTTATAGTGTCATGATTCCCTTGTTTCTTGGCCCAAATATCCTGCATTTTATATCGTTTCCCACTGTTAAACACCCTTATTTGTTAACTGGTGGCATAAACGAATTTTAAATAAATGACAGACAGTCCATATCTCGTCGAAAAAATCCCAATATTTTCTCTAAAATACTCGTTGCATTATTTTTTACTTACCTTTGTTCTCCACGAGATTCTTGCTAACTGACTCCACTTCCTCCGTTAATTTATTCAACTTACCCTTCTTATCTCTCCAATTCCTGAGCGCTATATTTCTACCTCCATTTCCTCGTTTTGTTTTCTCTGTCAAACCATTTTTACTTCTTTCAATTGTATGCCAATGGCATCTATCGTCTTTCCTGAGCCTCAAATGGGTGTGATGGCAAAGAAAATTTACAGTTATGAGGTCTCTAGCTTCACAGGCTTATCTTCTGTTGTTTCAAAAATGTTTTAACCGTTTTGTTTGTTGTCCTCTGACCAGAATGCCGTGTACAAATTTCGTTGGATACTAAATCGAAATTATTCGATAGGATGGAAACGTTTATAATTATTTCAACCTTGTTGTTGACACCATATGGTTCATCATTTATGCGTTTGCATTCATTTTATATTATGATTATAGTTTAGGTTTACTTATTATATCTCCGTCTATTTACCTTAGCTTATGTTTGATTCATTTGTAGTCGTCCTTCAATCCATTCGTGGTCGTCCTCCTGCATGCCAACTCACCATACCGTGACTTAACCTTGACTGTCATATGTGCATTATTTTGTTGCCACATCGATTGCATGAATTATTATCCTGTCTTCCACCTTCACCGGATATTCATTCATCATTTTTTTCATTGGGTTTTCATTGTATTACCATTGGTCATGTTATAATAACCTTACACCATCGTATCATATTACCATTAGGGTTACTATGATAACCTTTTACCATCATATAGTATTACCATTTGACAATAGTATTGCTTTTCATGCGTTATAATAGGTTTAATACATGAATCATTTCGATTTTTTATGTTTTCTCAGAATGCGCATATCCCTTATGTTTGGTAATATACCTCTTTAATTTTAAAATGACCATTTAGGTCATGTTTAAAATTATTTCCCATAATACTAATGTTTTATTTGTGGTGCAGGTTTCGACTTGTTAAATCCTCATTTTGATCCCTTTTGCTTCATGGAAAAATACTTAAGGTTATTAAAGTTATGAAGTGAATATGAAATATATGAAGGGAATGTAAAATATAAGGGTTATGGAATATGTAAAGTTATGAAGTGAATATGAAATATATGAATGGAATGTAGAAGAATGTAGAATATAAATGTAGGATGTACATAGGATTAAGTATAGGATAATGGGTATAGAATGAAAGAAGTGTAATGAATAGAAAATATGCACTCAGGTACTAACTTAATTTTAACAAGCTCAAAAAATTTCTAAAAATTTCGAATTTGCAAGAGCAAAATTTTGTACTCACAATACTTTTACTCCCTAACAATATGGGATGATGTCCTCTGATCAAATGTCTTAGATAGATTGAAATATAGAATTTATTTCTGCCTTCTGTTCTAACATCCTTCATTGATTCTGGTCCATTGATTGTTGACGTCGTTCAAGTCCCTCTGCAATTGATTCATAATAACTCGGGTCCCTTCTGTCATGTACATTTTTTATGCAATATATACATGTTTTTTCTAACATTTCAGGTCCCAACTGCTATTGATTTCAAAAATATTTCAGGTCCCAACTGCCAACAATACAAGTTTCGTCATCAATTCAACTGCACAATTAAGTTTCTTTTGCGACCTTCCCCCTTACTAATGGGAAGATTTGTCCTCAAGTCTTGTTTATTTTGGAGGATGATTCCTGGAAAATCAGTCTGAATAAATGGTAAAACAAAATAGAGAATTCATATTGGCCAAACAAGTTGGTTTTCCTATATGAATTCGAGTTTGTATTGTGCCACTTTCGTGGATTTTCACAGCTAAACTCTTTATTATTTTTTATCTTTTTCCATTTTCTTTTCTTTTCTTTTATGGATGGAGGTGGGGTGTAATGGAGTAGGGAAGTATGAAAAGCTTATGCAAATAGGTTATATTGAAGTCATGATTTAGTAGTAAATGGATAGATAATAATTCTGGACTTCAACATGCATGATCGCGAAGCTTAACATACAATATGGATGATGGATGAAATCATGAACAATATGGCTTATGAAAAGGATTTTTTGGAAATGGATGTGACTTTTCATGGTACAAAACTTGACTTCTTTTTCTGATTATTAACTTCATGTCTTTTGCCTTGATCTCAATCATGTCCTAGAGTGATTGGTGTTGTTGGTCAGAAACTAAGAGCAAGCTTCACGAATTTGAGTTTCATTGGGTGAACTCAATATCAGGTGAATTCCCACTTCATTTTAATTTGAACATTTGTAGTCATATTCTTAAATATGAATTTAAAATTGACTTTCAAAAGTACTTCATCCATGGAGTTCACTCCTTCATTCTTCTTATGACCTGCAAAAACATAGCACTTGCCTGCAATACAATATTAGATGATGGAGGAATAGAGGTGTACAGTCTCTCTTCTTCTAATAAATATGTAAATCATTACAAGCATTGCTTAGAAAACAAGTCCAAAGATGATATACAAACAAAATGCATTTATTTACCCCTTGAGGAATGGTGGCCAACCTAGACCTCCTAGCGGTATTTTGTTTACAAAATATTCGTTTTATATCCAGTTAGAGTGATTCAAAAGCCAAGTTGAAGTGAATTCATATGGCTACCTCCAATATAAACAAGTTTTCAAAATGGTATAAAATGATATGGTAAAAATTATAAGGAGTTCCATGTTTGATAGAGTTGCTTGTTAATTTTTAACTAGACCAACAGTCACTATTTGAAGTGTAGTTTTTTTGTTAAAGATCGGATCGATGTGATTCCACTTGGAGATTAAAATAGGTTCATTTTTGTTTTTCCAGTAGAAATAGGTTTGAAAAATAATTAGGTTTGATATCACAAAATTGGTGATGAACAGACTTAGGAGACAAAGTTTTACTATTCTGATTTAAAGACATGTAGTCACTAAATGTGGCATAACATTTTTCATTTCACCTCCAAATTGGATGATTAAAATTGTGTCTTAAACTGGACTTGAATATATATCTCCCATGTAAACAGGTTTTGAAAAGAAGATGATTTGGTATGTTAAATATGCCAATGAACAGTCAAGACCTAGAATTGTCACCATGCAGATTTCTCGAGAAGCAGCTAGTATTTTAAGAATAATTTTTTCATATGATACCTGATTGAGGTGATTCAAATTGATTTGGAAACTAGATTCCAAGGGCTATCTTCCCTATGAATTTCAGGTAAAAATGTTTTCATTAGACACCTCAAATATAGGTTGTACTAACTCTGCCCTCAACATTTTACTTGAGACCTAGTTTTGATTTTGGTTACATTTTTATTTGTGATGTAAATTGAAATTTCAAAATGGATTCAAAAACTAGATTTCAAGAGATATGTAAAAAAACATGATTTAAAAATGATCCTATATGGTTACCCAAAATAGGATTGTTCTTACTGCATTTTGCCATGTAGTCATTTCAAATGAATATTGAACAATGATTTGAAGAAATATTCATGACAGTTTGAAACAAAATTATTATGGAAGTCTTGTTGTGAATTCATTCAACTTGTTTATTTATTCTATTCTACCATATTCTATTTTAGAAAAATAATTCATTCTCTCAAGTATAAGAGAATTTCCAATGCATCCATTTTCGTAACAGGATCATAAGTAAACTCATATCTAAATTTGAAAAATATATGTTAAGTAATGTTTGGACATGAAAATTTATCTGATCATAAAGATTTGATGAGAAAGAATGTTGAAAAATGGAGTAGTGTTGGGACCTAATGACTAGTTGAAACCAAGTTTTAAGATAATCTTTGTTTGCTTGGCTTTCATCAATTGTCATAGCACAAAACTCTTCTTGTGGTACTTGTTCAAAATCTTGTATGCACAAGGGATCTTGTGATATACATGCTAGAAATTTTTCAATTTTTGGCTCTAATGTTTGATCTTTATTGCATGTGATCCATGACTCATTCACCTCCTCACAAAGATAGCTAGAAGAAAGTTCTAGATTCTCTTCATGTGGTTCATCTTCATGGATGTTTTATTGCTCTTCTATCATTTGACATAAAGATTCATCCCTAGTGAGCATTCTAAATCGAGGACAAGGACTTGAGAATAGATTTGTGGTGGCATACCCTCATTCTCTAAATGATTTCTTTAATATCATTTTTTAGATCATGTCCTGCAAATTGATTTTTTAGTTATTTATTCTATTTTTATTTTTTGTTGGGGGTTTTGTTTTGAGAATCTACTTTTAGGATCTCTATTTCTAAGCATAAAAAAAACATAACTAAGAGAAATATATATTAACTAAAATTTTAGTGTTTTTGTTTATATTCTATTTGACTATGCTGATAATTGCCTCCCCGACAACAACGTCAAAATGTTGAGCTAATTTATTAACACAAATTAACACAAGTATTCATTATCAATCCGGGTTTGTAAAACTTGGAGGCAAGTCCACAATGTATGGATATCAGATGTAGCCAAGCTTAGAAGATAAAATTTGAAGAGTTAAGGAAGTACATATTACAAATATAAACCTATTTTAGCAATTTCTAATTCACTTATGTAATATGTGAGGGATGAGGCTCCTAACTTAGGAGAACCAGGTTGTCCTTCCCTGCAATACTACTTTCATGAAGAGAAATCTAAAAGCATTAATTAACAATGGTTTATGATGTAGAAGATGTAAAAGAAGAGGCTCCTAACTAAGGAGGACCAGATTGTCCTTCTTCACAATTCTACTCTATCATAATCACCATTGCTTCAAACCAAATATGCATAAATAACTTCAAATAAGAAAAGGAGAATGAAATTTAGTTTTAGTTCAAGATCAAATAGAAGGGGATTTAACTTAAATTCATGTGTGTCTCTTCATATGTAGATTAGAATTAAACCAATATCCATTCAACAATCATCACACATTAATTCGAATAAGCAAATTTGTAAGCAAATCTAAAGCAACTAGTTCAAGATAATTAAGCTAGTTTAACAATGAAGTGTACTTAGCTTGGAGTGGGGGCCCTCCACCCTTGCCTTGCACACTTGAAGCTGCTATCAAATGTTGAAACTTCAAGCACTCATCCACACTAATGAACAACAAAATGAAAGTAGAACAAATTCTTCTAATTAATGTTCAATATTCAAATGTCTCAGTGTAAAGTTATATAAAAATTACATATCATAAGCCTTCAAAGTCTTGGTTTAAATAGAAGATCATGAAACAAACTGATCTAAAGTCTCTCTAACAACTATATCTATTCGTATCCATCTATCCAAGTTGAATCCATTCAATCCATCACTAGAAATATGGACAATCCCATGAAATCATAAAACTGCCCTATTTCCTAGGGATTTCCTAGATGAATAGTCATGTTTGACTAGCCTTGACCGGGCCTAATAAAGCTTGTTTTGACCGAACCAAGTGGGATTAGTTCAATCCTAGTTCTCAAGCTTTCCATTCATGCATCCAGCTCGAGCCCAGGTGTCCTGCAAATATGTCATCCACATAGTTATTATGGGAATTTCTGATTTTGTCCAAAATTGCACTTGAAACTCAATTTTCATAAAAACTTTTAGAAATTGCAAAATTAAAATTAAATACGTAAATATGCATAAAATACATGAAAATGAGATAGATGTGATGGAAAATATAAGGATTAAGTAAGTTTCCTTAAGCAAAAATAGACCAAAACTAAGGGGCAACACTTTGTTTCATCACCTGAGTCAGAACCCAAGCCTTGTTATACATCATCGTTTGTCTTTTGTTTCCCTTTATTGTTAAATTTCTTCAGTTTTTATTCAGGATGAAGCTTCTAGCAATGCGCCTCAACATGGCCCTCTTTGGAACAATTCTTGCATATGAGTTTCTCCCCTTATTTCTTAACATAAACATTTTTCTTTTGCTTTCCTTTAGATCTCTTTCATTTTTCACCACTATGGAATGGCTTCTTTTTACCTTCTTTTTGTACATTTTTCCCTCTTGCTTCGAGGTGTGTAGCTTTAACACAAACCTTATCAAGATTTGTGGGATTAAACATAAGAATGGTGTGTTGAAGATAGCTATGCAAACCTCCTATGTATTTCAACAAAGTATCTGGTGACTGCAAGTCTACTCCTAGCATAATAGCTCTTCTCCTAAACCCCTGAGCATACTCTTGCACATTTTGACCTTTTTAATTGTATGAAATTTTGCCAATTCATGATAGCTTTTTGCATATGAGCTAAAGGGTAGCATTGACTTTTTTATAGTAGGAATGAAATCAAACCAAGTAATAAAGATCTTACCATGTTTTTTGATCTCGTCTTGAGTCCTTGCTTCCCACCAAATGAGTGTTGCACCCTCTATTCTCAATGAAGCCAACTGAATTTTGATATCATCCTCTTGAAGGTTCTGAATTCTAAAATACACTTTCAACTCACGAATCCAATTATCAAGCTTCTTTACATTCACTTCACCATTATACATGTGCAACTCAAATTTAACATCAAGTTTTAGAAAAGGTGATTTACCAGATCCTTTTGAAGAATGATGATGAGTATGAGTAAGGGTTGTATTAGTGGAAGAGTTTGAAGATGCTTGTGAAGAAGAAGATGAAGAATATGGTGGAGAGGGTGGAGGTTTGTCTCCATTCCCATTACCTCCTCCTGAAGAGCCTTCTCCTTTGGGAGTTTTGGAACTTTCTCCTTGCAACATGTTATTCCTCTCTTCATAGAGGACCTTCACCATCTCTGTCATATCAAAGAAAGCCCTTCTGAAGGTCTTCTCATCTTCTGTCATGTTTGTAGGTTCTCCTTCATGAGACATGATCTCTGGAGTCTTAACTACAACTTGAGGTTGAACTGGTGTTGGAGATTGTGGCAACCTTGCTCTTCTTCCCCTTGACCCAAATTCACCGCTTCTAACTAGCTTTCCTTCACCTCTTTTGAGTTTTAACCTAGTTAGCGTGACACCAAAATAACAAACAATAAAATCCTTCTTTCACAAAGCAAATCTAGTAAGCAAAAACTAGTGCTCTAATACCAACTTGATCTAAAATGGAGCATATTATAATGTTTTGCTAATTCCCCATTCAAAATAAAACCCAATATGCTTATCATTTGCTTAAGGATTCACCATTTTGCTTAATTTACCAATTCTCATGAGAGTTTCTTATGTAAATGTTATAAACAATTTAACATAAAACATATGTTGAATAACAGCAAAATAACAACAAAGAACATCAAAATACAACACACAACACAAAGATTTGATGAGGAGTTCACCCCTCCTGGGCTACGCCTCCTTGGTCTAGCTTCCAATGCTTGGGTCTCTCTATTATGCTCAAAATTACAACGAAAGTGTGTTTATAATGCTCAAATGCCTCTGAAACTTGTCTCCTGTCTCAATTAGTTCAAAATACCTAAAACTGCTAGAATTGACTCTTTTTGCACCTCATTTGGATAAGAACTAAAGAAGGTATGACCTCTCGCAGTCCCCCCACAATTTTCTCCTCCAAATTTGACTAACTGCCAGTTAAATTCATTATCCGGAGCTAATTCTGGCAGTTTCACCGAAATTGGCGGTCCCACCAACTTCCCTGCCTACCTCGCGGTTAAGGCCGAGTGGTCACACGGTGGTTAGGTCCGGCAGTTTAGACGACAATTTCGACAGCTCCATCGCAAATAGCAATCGCAATCGGTGGAACCATCGGCATACAAGTGTTATGTGATAAGACGGACCCGTCGGGATTATAAAACTTAACATATAACAATATCGCATCTAACGTCTTATCGCAAACGATAGTTACCGCCGGGGCCACTTTGTAAACACTAGCCCCTTTTGCAATTGTGATATGTGATATATCACATTGCAACTAAGCTCTACCGGGGTGATGACAACCTTCCACTTGGCGTTTCCCCATTTGCTGAGACCTTTGCCACGTCATCCAATCCTACTATGTGGACAAGTCAAACTTGAACTTTGACTTGCTTTAACTTCTGCATACGAGCTCAGATTTGAGTGTCGTTCACACCGTTGGATTCAATATGACGAGCTCTTCAATTTGAAGTTAAGTTTAACAAAATTTTGACAGTCTGATTTTGAGCATAATTTTAAGCATTCGATTGATAATAATTTCATTTTTCCGTTTAATGTGTCATCTATCGAGCCAATTGGTTCAAGAACTTTCATGTTTCTTATGGGTGGCATTGGGAAATTTTATTTACAATGTGAGCCTCTTGTCTTTTCACAAGTTTTGTATGGTGGTGTTTCATGTATTTTTGAAAGCTCTATAGCAAGATAGTTCAAGATTGCATTATCTCCGGCTAGGCAGAGATAATAAGCATTTCCTCTTGGATTGTCTTATGCACACCCACATTAAATTTTAGTTTCAAAATATTTGTTATAATTCTGAACTTTATAACTTTGTTTTTTCTCATCAAATCACGTTGATTGAGGAACATGAATTTTTAAATATAGAAATAGAATTAACAAACACGTAAACTAAAATTAATCTATACAAAAGTTAATTGTCATCATTACCATCCTTGTTAACATGAAATATTATTACAACTATTATTCAATATTCTGATTATTTAATTTCGTAAATTGATCTCATCATGATATAATAATATTTATAAAATAAACAATGTCCCTAGTGGTTATTCTTGATGGGGTTTTATGTTTTCTAATCACAAAAACCCTTAATTCCATATATAAAACCAAATATTATCTCCAATTGTGATTTAACCTATTGTCTTATGTGTCCACACAATACATAATACAATAGTGAAAGTCATTTACATCTTCTAACGAGTTATAATACTAGGAAGATTGATATTGTAATTGTTGTTCTGAAATTGTTATATAGTGTGACTATATGCAAGGCATGTTAAGATAATGATTTTTATCATCAACCTTTTTAGTTTCATATAAATGATGAATTTTGTTTTGACCCGTGATGTTTTAGGAATTATCCAACACTTTGTTTACTATGGAGATCATGTGCGAGTTTGCTTTTATTTCACAATGTTGATTTTCTTCTTCATGTACTCAAACATATAGATATTTTTGATATATTATCCTAGGGTCGATCACCTCCTTGTAATATGTTAATTTTCTTTTATACTCCAATTCTTTATCCCACCACAAGTTCTTTTTAAATTTATATGTAATAATGTTTGTAATATTATCATTATTATGCTAAGTGACATTTTTTTATCCTTAATGATTTAGCCGAGACTTCATGTCTTTATGCCAACCTTGCTTAAGCCACAAGTGATTTTCATTAGAGTTCACAACAATCTTATGAAGCCTAGTGTCTTTCATGTTGTTTATCATGTTCTTATACATTAGGTATATAGTCACAATTGTGCTCTCAAGAGGGAAATACTTACTTTTATAAGAAGGATAATTACAACTATTTTAAGTCCATTATTAACTGTTCACCCTCCATTTATTTTGTCTCATTGTTGTAGCTTCAATTAACCTTGCAACAAATATCTATTTTGAAATATGTATGCAAAGCCACTTCCTTCAAATAATTGTTCTCATACAAGAAATATATTATTGATAAATTAAAATTAATTTTAAAA
>APFE030936617.1:1035-14109 GCA_000404065.3 Pinus taeda | reverse complement strand
AATAATCTTCCTAAATTTTTATATAGATTAAAAAAATAACATAGTAAAACTTACGTACGTATATAAATAAATAAATAAATAAAATCACATATAAAATAGAAATTGCATCAACCAAAGATACTTTGTTAATACATTATTTAAATAGAGAATAGTTACATTATGCACTTAACAAAATCCTAAACAAATTAATTGAAAAATAATTTTAGATATAATGCATATTAACCATATTTCTTGGAAATTCATTTCTTGGCCGTGCACTGCATGGGCATAAACGCAACGTTTTTGCTTCATGGCATTAAGAAACAATATAATATGTTTTAGTACAGCTAGTTATCAAATCATAATCGACATAACTTATTTGCTCCAAACACCAATTAGTGATCCTCACAACACAATAGGTGGCAAATTATATAGCAACAGGCAATATGGGCATAATTGCAACATTTTGCTTCATAACAATTATTTGATGAAATAAATAAATAAAATTGGTAAAAAAGCGTTCAGGCACAAACACAACATTTGCTTTGTAATTATTTGATGTTAAAAAAAGATAATCCAAGATGGCGTTTAGTGATAGTATAATTGTACAACTAGTCGTTAAACCAATAACATAAATTATTTGCTCAAAATATCGATCAACCATCATGAACTAGTTATTGATTGACTTACATCGTGAGCTGACTATTAACTAATGACAATACGTTAATCATCCTTGCACAATAAGGTCAAAATGAAATGAGCCAATCACACTTTAAAAGAAAAAGGAAAAAACAAACAATCAAAACAAAACAAAACAAAAACAAAAAACAAATTTTATTTTCTAATGTCTACCTTATACATGATGTTTTGGAGAATTTAGCATCTACGGATAAACACTAATTCACTAGACAAGTAGTTGTGCTTAGAACAATAGTTTAAAGTGTTTTAAA
Source organism: Pinus taeda (assembly GCA_000404065.3). Classification (NCBI taxonomy): domain Eukaryota; kingdom Viridiplantae; phylum Streptophyta; class Pinopsida; order Pinales; family Pinaceae; genus Pinus; species Pinus taeda. The sequence continues at coordinate 13,180 of APFE030936617.1, read as the reverse complement.
ATTTTCCTATAAACAATTGATAAGAAGAGGGGATAGAAGGCCTACCTGTAGTTCCGCTTTCCTCTCGTCTCCCTTGTATTGATTCCTTCACTCCTTCCCGTACTTAATCTGCTTGAGAAGTACCCTGTAAACACAACAGAAGACAAAAACCGATCAAAGCATACGATCCATTGAATATAAATGAAAGGAATCAGAAGCAATTCATACATATGAACATTATGAAAGAACACAACATATGGAAAAAGGTCCAAACACTTTATTAGATAGAAGAAGGAATTACAACCATCAGTGTTTAATTAAAAGTCATTCCTTCAGCTTGGATCCCATCCACATCACATCAAAAGCAAGACAAGCTTGTGGCATCACATCATTTGCTCCAAAGTCAAGTCTCATATCAACATTATCTCCTTACAATTCAATATAATCTAGCCCTTGATCACTTAGATGAGTGGTCAATTTGTAGGAAGATGGAGGAGGTTTTGTCATTAATTGTGACATTGAGTGGCCTTCCATACTTAGAATTAGTTCCATGGAGGAAGGGCTGAGAGGATAGGATGCTCCTTAACTCATTCCTCATCCATTTTCGAGCTCATAGGAGTTGATAAGATAGGGAAAATTCTAGATGACTCCAAAAGATAAGAATATTCCCCAAACCCTATGTGAATTTCGCTCATTCTCGCCCAACGCACGTGAAAGGAAGCCTAAGTGCTCTACAGAGCATCCTGGCAGTGGACTTAACTACTCTACAGTGCACCTTCATAAGGACTTACCTATGTTGGTCCCTCTAGAGGCAATTTCTGGATGTCTTCAAGTCATGAAACTGTCTGGGAAGGAGGCATTCAAAGGGGTGACTTGTTTAGGGCATGAAACAACTTAATTTAGGGTTTGATGAGCCCTAAAACACTGATCTGAATGTTGGGATTTGATGTGCCCAAATGGATCTGTAACAACTGCCCCCTAAAGCATGAAGTCGGAAAATTGCCAATGTTAAATGAAATGCTTTACGATGTGATGAGGAGGTATCAAAGTGGAAGGTAATTTGCATCAATTACAATACATATATCATGATATTTGATTTTACATGAATTGCTGAGGGAAGGCATACCCATGCTCAACTTATAAACTTTCATTACATGTATATAAACAGTCATCTACAGATATAGGCCCATGATTAGAATGAATATCAATGTAAAGCCATTGTACATATGATTTAGTACTCCTGATATCGCAACCCGGATGGATGAAACTAGATCCGGGGTCTTCAATATTGTTTAGCCATTCGCTCAAGTATGAGTCTAACCATGTGAATATGTGATCTGAAGTCGAACATGGGAAGACATCATCTAATTCCCAGCAGTTGATGTAAGCTGTTAACAGATGCGAGAGAAATCACCGATGATGATAATGATCCTCAAGGTACTGCAGTACATTCTGCATGGTGTGAATGGATGATTTGATGTCGAACACCATACAAAGTCTTTTGGTCGAAGGCCATTGATGTATGCCTATCGCCTAAAGCGAGAAACCTGTCATTGATGCATGCAAGCCTCAAGGCATTGAATGGGTGTTTCTAAGTCAACTTCTTGGATAATGAGTTGATGTTGACAAGAAACAACTCGTCGCAAGAGGGCCTTGATGTATCCCACATCAACGACTAGATGACTTCTCTTAAACATGTCGGAGACACTAAAGTGAATTGGTATCATTGACCCAAAAAAAAAGCAATGGATGGTATGATAGACCAACATTATGATAACCACGAAGTTAATAACCCAACCCAGGTAGTCACGGTGATGGAGTGAAAGTGTCATGTTCAAGAGCGACTTGCTACTATAAAGTGGTTTTCCCCAATCATTGTTGACCAGTACCTCTTTATTTTTATCAAGCTTGAGGAGGTTAACATATGCTTGTTGTATAATTTCACCCTTCGGGCAAATCCATCGCTATTTGATGTTTTAATGATTCTAGCAAAGGTGAAACACGGTCTTATCTAGATGGACAAGTTTGTCGCTATTTGATGTTTTAACAAGTTCAACAACAAAGATAGCTCGGTCGTTTTCATGTTTAGAGAGTTTGAAAAGGTACAAAAAGAAAACTCCACAAGTTCTTTTCGTAAATTAATCTCTCAAGTCCGAAAAAGCGTAAAATAATACAAGAGAGATATCTTTTCCAATCCGTTAAGGAGTTGGAAAGGACAAGCGCTCGACAATCTTTTCATATCTAGAGAGTCTAAAAAGAGCTTAAAGAGGACTCCAAAGGGGTTCCTTTTTCGTTTTTAATAGAGCTTGAAAAAGAGATAAAAGTGTGCTCTGTGGTCAAAAGTTCAACTTACAATCGAGCACGTTGAATTCTGCAAATCAGTTGTAAAACTTGCTCAAAACATCACCAAATGGATTGAAAATATCTGTTTCATAGGAAAAAATAGGCAAATACTAATGTTTAGTCGATTAATTAACATGAAATAAACATAAAACAAGTTTTTACGATAACATTTTTACCATTTGGAACTTACCATCCAATTTTGTGCTTTGAGCTCAATTTTTACCTCAAACTTCACCAGCTGATTACAAAAGATTTTGTGGGCCATTTCTCGAGCCATCCGAACCAAGTAGGAACTAAACCTTTCTACTTTCTTTTCAATTCATTCTTTTGTCATTTCATGCAAATTTTAGGATTTTTTGGGGCCCCTGGGGTTACATTTTTTTGCCTTGGGATCAACGCAGGCTTTCACATCGAAAATTGTGCTGAAGAGCATCCAGATTGAAGGCTAGATGCTCTATAGCGCACTGTCTCTGTGCCTGGGCTGCGCTGGGCGAGTTTCCCAAGTTTGTTTTAGCTGTTAGCTCCAAAATTTGTCCTGTTTTTTGCATGGAAAGGATCCTAATTTAGCTTATGATTGTGTTTTAGGCTTTCATCGGATCAGAATATTGATTACATGGTGAGAAAGAGAGCATGAAGAATAAGACATGGTTGCCCTAAACAACCTGGGTATAGTTGAGGCCCTCAGGAATTGCAGGTTACTCAAATAATTTAAGTTGTCCGGAATGAGGCAACAAATAGAACTATTGCAGTTTGTTGTTCGTGCATGGGATCTGACAGATTCAACATTTCACATTAGGGACAAGATGGTCCCTATTACTATTGAGTATATTTACTTTCTTATTGGACTGTCGAGGCGAGGTTCCCCCATCTCACTTTCTGGATTTGCCCGTGGAGGTGAATCAGTGAGAGATTACTTCAGAAAGTTTTGTCGGCTAGGTACACAACCTAACAAGGACGGGAAAATAAATATCAGGGATGCAAGTGATTTGCCTTTAAGAATGATCCTCTTCATGATCGCAAAATTGGTTGGCAGTTACTACATCTGGCGAACAGATCTTATATGCAGTATTCACTGGAGTTTCTAGAGCCAAAAGTTTTCAACTGGTGTGAGGCTATACTTTCGCTGCTGAAATAACAACTAACTAAGGTAAAAAGTGGTAAGACAAGGAATTTCTGCTATGGTTCGATCTTAATTGCTTTTGCCTTAGATAAAATCCCATTGATGCAACCACAACATGTATCACTAAGTGTGATTGGTCCTAGAGATCCACATATGCAAAGGTGGGTTGAATTGATGGCTCGACATGCTGGTCAATCAACAATCATTTTTTCCCCTACATTTATTAGCTGGCTTAAGTGACAACATGTTGTTATCGAGAAGCATCCATACTTAGGGATGGATTATCGTGGAGATCTAGATTTGATTCTACCAGTTGGAGCATAATGGGGTGCTATGGGTAAGTTGTTTGACCAAAGTATTTTTTGACTTTTTAAGTTTCTACATGTTTTTTGTGTTTTTGAATGTTTCCAAGACTAAACTAAAATTACTCTTATGCCTACAGATGTGGGTATTGTTCGATTTGCGGTACGTCAATAGGTTGCAGGTGGGTCAACGTAGAGAAATATCGGGAGAGCAGTTCTCTTGGACTTGGATTTGGCCGAAACCTTAGTAGAGTTGCAGGATCATATAGAGGACTAACCCTTGGTATTCTGGATATTCAGATTGAGGAGTTACCTATGAGGCTGCAATGCCACACTATTGGTGTTCCTAACCGTTGGGCGAGGCTTTTTCGCATGATAGCACAGGTTGTGACCTGATACCATGAGCACCACTAGATCTACTTAGGATATTTTGTATGCATTTTTGAGTTTTTGGGTCAGATGACCAAATGTGTCTTGGGCACAAATTTTGTAAAAACTTCTAAAATACCTATCTATTTTACTTTTAGAGTTTTTAATGGTTATATGCAATCTTATTCAACTAATGATGTGAATTGAAAATATTACTTTTACATGTGTTGCAAATGTCTATTTAACACATAATTTGCTAGAGAATCAATTAATGTGTTAAGATTTATAAAAATATGTTGATATTGAATGTGTTCAAAACGTCTTTCCAAAATACAAACTCTAAGTAACATATGAAAAATTGTTGGATTTCGGACAATATAAATGTTTGTTAGTTGTAGTACAATGAGTTGCGAGTCCAGCCTAACGATGATTCGGTGAATGCCAAGTGAAATGGCATCATAGAGTAGTTCAATCAACGTGCTATACTCAGCGATATTGTTTGTTGATCGATTGATACAAATCCCTTGAAAACTCACTAACTCGCCACTTGGAGCAAAAATAGCCCATGCTACAGAAGACAAATTCTCTGTACTACGACTAGCACCATCAGCGTAACCAACAAAAGGTTCCGAAGACTCCGACATCTGCAACAAATGCAAAGCGGATTACTAACCATATAAAAATCTCTAAAACATACGCACACACACACATACAATGAAAGCATATATCTAGTGAGTTTTACAACACTTAATCAAGCATAGTAATGTTAACGTTTGAGGTACAACTTGTTTCCGGGCTGTGACAATGGAATCCCATCATAATCTACTAACTCGTAGGCTCCTTTTTCCATAACACGCTTGACAACATAAGGACCCATCCACATTGGTTTGAATTTCCCTGCTCCAAGTTTATCAGCTTCTTGATTGTAAAGCAAGACCAGGTCTCCTTCTGAGAGGATACAAGGCTTGACATTCCTATCATATTACACCTTAATATGTTTCTTATGTTCTTCGTTAGCCAATGCGGTATCACAACAGGTTTGATCCAGATGGATTAATTCCAAGAAACGTGACTCTTCTTCAGAAGTGTCGGGTAATAGGTCAATTGCAAGTTTAAGCGATGAAATTTCACATTGTATTGGTAAGGTTGCTTCCAAACCATACACCAACTGAAAGGGTGTAAATCCATTTGAATTTTTCACCAAGGTTAGATATGCCCACAAGGCAGAGTATAAGATTAAGTGCTAGTTTCTTTTATGAACCCCTATCATTCTTTGCAACATCCGCTTTAGGACCTTATTGATGGCCTCAACTTGTCCATACGCTTGCGGGTAATACGGGGTGGAACTATCATGTGACAATCCTAACTTAGTAGTCAACTCACCAATCATGTGATTACGAAAATGCGACCTATGATCTATAACTATGCCTTGTGGTACACCAAACAGAGCAACCACATGGTTAAAAAAGAAAAGAGGAGTCGTTTCGCCACTGTTGTTCAATGTTGGCATCGCCTCAACCCATTTGGTAAAATAGTCAACGACGACTATAATATACCCATGCCCCCCGGCCGAGGTGGGGTTACAAGTCATAAAGTCAATGCCCCATTTGGCGAATGGGCCAATAGCAACAACTGGATGTAATGGTGTAGGTGGTAATCTGGTTTTTCAGTCATATATTTGACATGCATGACAATTTCTAACAACAATAATACAATCCTTAAATATAGTTGGCCAGAAGTAACCAACACGAAGAATTCTTTTTGTGGTTGCATATCTAGATAAGTGTCCACCACAGGCACCTAAATGGCAATCATTCAACACTTTATCGACCTCCTCATGCGTGAGGCATCTCCGTAAAACTGTATCGATACCACGACGGCAAAGTGTGTCACCAATGATTAGATAATCTTTGGCTTGGTAACAAATACGTCATTGTTGTGAGCAAGAGGTATCTTGTTGAAAAGTTTGGCTTTGGAGATAAATCCGTATATCTCCATACCAGGTGTCAGATGAAGAAATTAGAAACAGAGACTCATCCAAAATTGATGGTTCAGATGTTGAATCGATGGAGGTCGAGGGAAGGTGACATAGTAACTCAACGAAAACTAGAGATTTCTTTGATTTAGACTTGATGAATTCCAAATCAAATTCCTATAGAATAACTATTCATTTTGAATATTTGTCCCCAGTAATTGACGTGACAAAATGCATGTCAGAGGGTTGCAATCTGAAATGACAGTTGTTTTCTGTAATAGGATATAATGGCGAAATCTTTGAACAGCTTGCATAGCTACCAAAGCTCGTTTTTTGACATAAGAGTACTTACTTTCTGTATTGTTGAGATTATGGCTCAAGTAATAAATAGGATGTTCAATCTCGTTTTCTTCCTGGACTAAAACCATGCCAATGGTTGTATCTACAGTGACGAGATATAGGTAATAGTCATTTTGGTAATTTGGAGAATACTTTAATGAAGCTCTAATCAGGGTATCTTTAAGAGCGTCAAAGGAAGCTTGCGCAACCTGATCCTAATGAAAGGGTATCTCCTTTTTCAAAAGACGTGTAAAACCTTTAGCCATTTTAGCGTAATTGGGAATGAACCTCCTCAGAAAGTTGGCTTTCCCTTGGAGTCTCTGTAACTGTAAAATATTTGAAGGTGGAGGCAAATCCAAAATTTCCTGAACCTTTAATGGATCCAGTCGAATCCCTTCTCAAGACACTACAAATCCAAGCAAACGACCAGAACCAACGCAAAACACACATTTGTATGGATTGAGTCAAATCTTGTAGTGTCGACACCGTAAAAATATTGCTCTCAAGTGTTGCGGGTGAACAATCCGCTTTCGTGAATGAGTAGGTAAATCGTCAAGGTAAGGTTGACCAATGTGCTTGATGTCATGGAAGGCATAATTTATTGCCCTATGAAATGTGGCCCCAACATTCTTCAAACTGAATGGGAGTTTCTTATAGGCGAATGTGCCCCATCAACAAATAAAAATTGTTTTCGATTGATCCTGTGGGCGTATATTGATTTGATTATAGCCAGAAAATCCATCCATAAATGAGAATATTTCGCATCCGGCACATTAATCAATAATCTGGTCGATAAAAGGAGTAGGATAATTGTCCTTTGGACATGCTTGATTTACATCCCTATAATCGACACACACTCGAATTGTTCCTTGTTTCTTCATGACAGGAACAATGTTGGAAACCTAGAGAGTAAGAGGAACAGGGTAAATAAAACCAGCTTGCAAAAGTTTTTCAACTTCTACTTTAATTATAGCAGCTTTCTTTGGATGAACAGGTTGAAGCCGTTGTCGAACTGGCTTGACATCAGGGTACATTTTGATTACATGTTCAATAATACTAGATTTAATGCCTGGCATATCCTCGTAAGACCATGCAAAAATATCTCTAAATTCATGAACGAGAATACGATAATTATCGAGTTCCAATGGAGAACAAGATTTGCCGAAATGAATGTTTACTACAGTATTAGGCTTGGTCGAAATATTAATAGAAATTGTTTCTTCAGTATTTGACAGGTTTTGCTCAGATTTGATGGTGTCTATGAAAACTGAATTCTATAGGAAATCAACGACTGATGGGTGGTTTAGTTCATTTGAATAATCTTCAACGTCATCTGGAAGATGGGAACGAGGATGATAATCTTCCCATGGTTCCTCTCTTATCATCATTGATTGGATGTTTCCTTCATCCGTAGAATGTATACATGAAAAAGGATCCGAAGAGGTACCATATTCTAATGACTGATCTACCCATATAATTGTTGAATGTGGATTTGGGTTTGCCGCACAAGCCCGAAAAAATGATTGCTATGATTATTCAATGGGGCTTAACGACATCACCCCAATATTACTATCAACTTCAACTTTGTTGGTAATCCTCGTTAAATCATATGAGGTGGAGGAAATCATGTTGCAAGTCTCTACTCTTGCCACTTCCACCAAATCAGATGGTGACGGTAGGGTAAAAGTACCCATTAGGGAAGGATCTTTAAAGAGACCTACTCCAACACTTTGAGGTGACAACAGGGGTTTGTATACCAATAGAATGCTTCACGTAGCCTGTGAACTATTTGCAAAGAAGGCTAGCTGATTAATGACTGTGATTCCACCCTTAAAAGGGAATGCAATAGTACGAAAGTACGTGGAAACCATAGTAGCCATAGCATATACCCAAGGCCTTCCCAGTAAAATGTTGCAATCGAGGGGTCTGTCAACTACCTCAACTTCAACAGTAATTGTTTTTCCCCCTAGTTCAATTTGCAAGTTACTTAAAATCCCACATGGAGTATATGTTCTTCCATCAAAAGCTTTTAACCTGTTCGGTGATCGTGACAACAGCGGTGAACCAAGTGTTTTCCAGCAACTCATGGACATAATGCAAGTAGATTCCCCTCAGCAATAATAGTTCGGTGAACATTCTTATTGAGAGCTTTTACTTGAATTAAGAAAGCTAACTACGCTGGTAACTGTGGTGTATATCCCACATGGTTAAAAACGACAATATTTGAATCCGTAGGATCTATTCCGCCTAGTGCTGACAATAAAGTCTGCTTCTAGGAGGGACAGTTTTGCAACACCTCGAGTGTCGACATAGCAGAAGGTGATTGAGCAAGATCTTCCACTATGTTATAATTTTGAGCTGCTCGAGCTCGAGGGTTAAATGTCGATTTGTGCACAACTCCCTTTGGAGGTTTTATTGTCAATTTAGGTACAATGGGTGGAACATTTTCAGATGAAGTCAAAGTCGAAGGATTAGGTTGATTAGTGGCCTGATTATTCGACGATGACGATGGATTTCCATAATCTTTGTTTCTCGTTGACACCACAACTTCGTTTTGTGGCTTTGTGATGGATAACATGAGTGCTTGGGATGTGGAAGCATGGTCTATTGCAACCAAATGTGTCTCCGGGTTTGGAAACGGATCAGTCAACACTGCCGATGTGTTTGAAGTCTTTAAAAGTTTAGAGACCTCAGAGCGGTGTGGAAAATCTCTTGTAAAATGCTCGTTATTACAGATCAGACATGGATAACGAGGTTTCCTTGACGAAGTAGAGGAATCAGATGATTTCTTTGGAGGGGAATTATCTTGTTTCTTTTTGCTTTTCCCCTTTTTCTTGCTCCTTGGTTGCTTTGGATTTTTGCCTTTGTCAGATGACACGGTATTAATTTCGAAGGGAAGAGTATTTTCTGATGCATTGGTAGTTTGATTAGAAAGAGCAAGAGTTTGACCAGATGGTCTTCCTGCTGTTTGCGTGCTCGAAGAATCGATCACACCATCACCGGCATGAGAGTCCTTACTCGATTGTGGAGGAGGGGGAACAATGAAAGCTGGTCGAGGTGCATTGGGAATTTTATCATAAAGCGTGCTGGATTGTGTGTAAATCAAATTCAAGTATTGGGAACGAGCAATAACTTGCTCTTCTATGACAACTCCACCTTTGCCACATCCTCAGTGATTGATGGAAATAAGGATTTTATGAACCACTCAGCTAAAAGCTGATCGAGAACATATGTCTTAACCATTCGACGATGCCGCCGCCACTCATGAATATGATCTGATATATGGGTAGCGGTAGTCTGTTTAAAGTTGGTTAGGAGTTCCACTCCAGTCTCATATATGATGGGTAACTGGAAGTGGGTCAAAAATGTAGTGGCTAAAGTGGTGAAATTATCGAAAGAAGCTCTTGGTAACTCAATGTACCATTTAGCCACTGGACTAGTAAGTGTTCTTTGGAAAAGACGAAGTCTAACCGAATCATCATTTACGGAGTTTGATGAACACCAAAAATGAAAGGTCATGGCCTGATTTGATGGTTCTTCGCCAAGATTTTCGTTAAATTTCAGAATGTCAAATGTAACTTATGCAGAATTATCGACCACCAAGGTGCATATAAGATTGGATCATTAGTGAGCCAATTTAAATCTGGTAATTCTAAAGTTGCTACAAACGACAACTATCGATTCAAGACAGGTTGAGCATACCCAGGATATGATGGAATTGCCTGAGCAATAGCTCTTTTCATACACACATAGGGCATCTGCATTTGGTAACCTTGGTATGGTTGTTGTTGAACAAAACTAGCATAAGGTGGTTGTTGATAACCAAGTTGAATGTGTGGTTGTCCATAACCTGAAAACCCTTATTGACTAGGACCTTGGTAAGCTTGAGATTGACCAAAACCAGGTTGAGCCTGTGAAACAAGTCCAAACTAGGGTTGGAATTGCTAGAATTGGGGTTGTTGAAATTGAGGTTGCCACGGTTATTGAACCAACTGTTGTTGTTGGTGGTACAACTGTTGTTGATTTAACGGTTGTTGCTACCCAGCAATGAAAGGTTGGCCAGGTTGTGAATAAACTATACCAATGTAAGCCTGGGTCAGTCCAGATAAAGGTACACTAACCTGAGGTTGTTGCTCAACTCTAGAAACAAGTGGTTGTTGTACAACAACCTGAGAAACTTAAACTTCTTGACCTGAAACTTGTGGTTGCAAGGTAAAAGGATCAGTTTGTATCGATTGAGATACAACAGTTTGAACTTGTGACTGTGGTACAGTAGTAACAACAGGTGTAGTAGGAATAGCTAACACAGTTTGCATTGGTTGTGTTGGATACACAAGCCTCGGTTGAACTGGCATAGTTGGTTGCCACTGACAAACTCTAATTCCACATTGGCTTGAATACTATGGGATATTACCATATGGTGGTCCTTCAGAATAAGGAGGATACGGTGAATAAGCATATTGCTCTCCATATGGTGGAAATCCAATATTTAATGGATACATAGGTATTTGTTGACCAGATTGCCCAGCTTGATACTAATATGCAGGTCAAACTGTTGAGTTCTTGTTAGAGAAGAACTAGGTAAAATTCTGGTTGAGGACATGGGTGATGACCATGGTGTAGAAGCAACCCCTGAGTGGGTTCCAGACAATGATTGGTAACCAACCGGGACAGACGATTCACCATATAGGTGCGACTCAAGTGTGGTAGAAAACATCAAAGAGGTTGCAACATAAGATTCTATTGCAACTGCATCAGATGATACAGTTTGAGATGTTGACAGTTGTTCAGCCATAGTTAACTGACCCAAAAGTTGTCCTAAAGAATCGACGGGTACTTGAAAAGAAGGAGGATCAAATGGAGCGCAAAAATTAGGAGTACGAGGGTAAAGATAAAGCCTAGTTCCAAAGTGAAACAAGGTTCTAGGTGTGGAATCTTCTTCCAATTCCTCCTCTATAGCAATTAAACCTGGTAGAAGAACTTCACCGTTAGGTCCGTAAAATATTTCTGGTGTTGATGAAGTTGAAGTTTCAATAGTTACCGATGTCTGAGAGGTAACTAGTTGATCATCTTTAGGTAAAGTAACAACTTTTGAAAGTTCAAATTCAAAGTCCAGATGTTCGGGTAAATGAACAACAGTTTCAGAAAGAGGTTCCTGAACAACTTGAAGTTCAGATGTAACTTTTGTTTGAACTGTGATAGATGATCCGGATTTTAAAGAGGAACGCAATAGATTACAGAGATAACCATAAATACAGAGATGCGATAACCATAAATAAAGAGATGCAGCGGAAATAACACTTCATTTCATTAATGGAAAATACCGAAATATGCTTACAACCAGAATTGGAAATAAACCAGCTAGGACGATGGTAGCTTATCTCTGAGAAGAGATGTGCGGCTACATGTCTCTGAACTGTTCCGAACTTGTGTTACAATGAGGCTCGAAGGCCTATTTATTATTGAGAAACAATGGAAAACCCTTCACATTCCAAACCCGACCCTTAGAAGATGAAACGCCAAATTGTGGGCCCCGTTTTGGGTAAATTGGTACATCAATTTCCCGGGGTCGTAACTTTGGCATACGATCTCCGTTTGACGCGTATGATAGCTCGTTAGAAAGATCTATCCGAGAACTACAATTGTTGGAACGGGCAACATCAGTCCATTCCATGGACCCATGTTGCCCCTGGATTCCCCAAAAAAACGTCGTTTAGG
>APFE030936615.1:0-11560 GCA_000404065.3 Pinus taeda | reverse complement strand
CATATGCTTTCACTGTTCTTGACTGTGCAGGGGTGGATCAATGAGGAGAAATGCTTGGAAGAGGTCGGGAAGGTTCAGAGAGGGTCTAAGGAGTCCCTAACACCTTTCCAAAGAGTTCCAAAAAGTTTGGCTACCAAGAAACCTCATTTGTGAGCTTCTACAGGAAGTCTACAGGGGTTCTACAGGATGTTCAAGCATTTCTACAGGATGTTCAGAAATTTCTACAGGATGTTTAGAAATGGGATTTTGGAGGATGGATGAGTGAGGGAAGATGAAGGAATGGATATGGAGGTAGGATGGGGGTCTGAAGTGGCCCAAGAACGGATGGATGGAGTGGTGAGAAGGTATAGATGGTTGAATTGGCTCAAAGAAGGTTGAAACAATGGTTGCACAAAAAGGAAGGGTTACGTGGGCAAGAGGACAAATGTGAGGCGAGGAACCCAGTTAGGAGATGGAACAGATGACTCGAATGAAGCTTGGGTGGATGAAAAAGTGGTGGAGATACTCTACACCGTGGACTTTCAACTGAACCAATAAAGACTTGCAAGTAATCAAAGTCCTAGTTAATCTAATCTAGCTAACAATAAAGTGAATGAACAACAGCTTTATTTGAAAGGGAACCATATATATCAACTATGCAATGAAACATTTCAAAGATCTAAACATGTAACCAACTTCTGCAAATGAAAACAGTACACTAATGATTGCATGGCAAAGCAAAAATAGTGTTTTTGTTTGGGACAACAAGGTTACTTCAATTCCAGCCCCTGATCCAATGAGGAAGAGGTGAAATCAAAAGTGTTTGTTGGCCCTTTTTCTGGAACTTTTTCCCTGTTATTATCCTACCAACCTATTCTAAACATCTGAAGCATTTCTAACCATAAACAGTGACCTAGTTAATCAACACAATTTAATCTTCCTAACAGAAATACGTTTGCAAATGCATAAAAGGAAAAAACAACGATGCATAAAGGAAAGATAACAGTACATGAAGGAGGCCCCTGGCTCTCAGGTTGGGCCCAACCCTGAGAGATACGGCTCCTATAGAGAACTCAAAGCTGATATAAAATAGGACCGATGATCATTATCAAAAAATAGTCATCGATCAAAAGTTATGCCAAAATGGCTACAAGAAAACAAGCTGAAAGTGACAGCACTGTAGTGCAACAAAAATGCAATGGTTTCAAAAGTCCCTTACGAAGGCTGAGGCCTTCTTATTTATACACCACGAAGGCCCTAGCAGGCCTCCTAAATCTAAGGAACTCGGCTGTCCCAACTATTAGTAGACAGTTCCTTTTCCAAAATCTGCTTGGCTGCCTTCAAGATCCATTTTGGTGGCCTGTGAGCTCGGAGTTGAGGCTGTAGATCCTGAGGAAGGGCTATTTAATGTCAGGGACAGCCCCCCTACGAATCCTCACCTCAAGCTTGGCTGTCACCTAGCCCATGATTGCTCGTTTTTGCTCCAACATGTGTCCAAAAACCTGAAATAACCACGTGTTAGCCACCTAGGAAGAGTGACCACCCTTATTCGTACAAATGACATAAACATACTAAAAAATAATGCATAATCTATGAAAAATGGAGGATTGAACATGGATAATTAGGAAAAATGAGCCCAATAAGTTACCCAATTTGGGGCTCATCATCACCCCCCTGCTAAATGGGTTGCTCATCCTCTGAGAAACTAGTCCAGCTCCTCGTCCTTAATTGCTTTTATCGCCTCCCTCACATCCCAGGATTTTGAAGTTGTATCCTCTTCACTGTCATGGAATCCGGCCTTCCTTTCCAACTCTTCCCACTGCTTATGCTCTTCTTCTTTTGTGCCTCCTTCTAGCAACCCCAAAAGCAAAGGTGGACTTAACTTGAGGCCTATCCAGTTGGCCTGGAGATTCTGCATAGACTTTTTGTAGAGAGGCACTTGTGCCAAGGCCTCCCTCATTCTAGTTGGAGTGTGGTATTCCCTGATTTTGAGGCTGTGGGACAATGTGTTCCACCTACGGGTGAAAGCATGAACACAGTTGTCCCCCAATAGTTTCTCCATATCCTCAAAGTGTGCTATGGCCTGAGCCTGCCGATCCATGTACTCTAACAGGGCCTGAGAGTCGGTTGCTAGGTGCTGGTGGGCAGATATCAACGCTGAGGGGTCCCCTGGCTCTGCTCTAATCAACAGTGGTTCCTGTAGCTCTTGGTCCATGACATTTCTGACCTCTGTCGCTCTCTTTTCTTCATGGTTTAGCCATGAGTTCATTGCCATAATCTGCATGTCCCCTACTACTGTGTTGGGGTCCCACGAGGTCATGTTGGGAAGGGCCAAATTATGAAGGTAGAACTCTGATAGCTTGGCCTTGTCTTTTGACGAACTGTTGTTACATAAATCCATGAACTGTTGGGGGTTTTGGATTTGAGTGATACCCCTCTGTGCCAACATGTTGATTTGAAATTGCAGCCACTGATCCCGAAGGTATAGGCCGTAGGATTTGGCCGGCTACCTACATTGCAGAGCTTCCATTGCCCAACTGGCCATGCAGGCCAGTTGGGCCTCCTTTTCTTGCATCTGTTGTTTTAGAGATTGTATCTCTAGGCCTGCTTGCAATTCTCTTTCCTGTAGTTGTCTTCTTAGTGCCTCAAGTTCAGCTTGCATTCCTTCTTTTCCCTGAGGCTCTTCTGTGGTGTCTTTGGCTACTGTGGCCTCTTCTTTCCTCTGTCCTTATAGCTGTAGTTGTTGTCTAAGCAGCTCATTCTCTTCTCGTAGCTTGGCCTGCTGGAAGCTCTCCACATGTCGTACCCTTGCCAATTCTCTTTGGGCCTCCTTGAGCTTTTCCTCCAGAGAGCCTATATCTGCCACCCCCTTGGATTTAGCGATCTTCATCCAAGTGTGGGTTCGTACTCTTTCTTCCTCTAGTGATAGGAAAAGTGGCATTGTGAATTTTTGAGGAATGATTTTCCCGACCTCTAAGAAGTTATAATAAGAGCCCAGGCTAGGCTGGGGGCTTGGTTCCATAATGGTATCGGCCTCCTCTTCCTCTTGTAATGACTTGGCTGCTTTTTCCTCCATCTTTTCGGTCTCTTTCAGCCTAGCCAATGTTTCCTGTAGAGCAGCCTTGGCATCCTGTAGAGAGGCCTCTGAGTTCAATTTCTCCATCCTTTCCTTCCATGTGGATGTCTTTGGGCTTCCCCGCTCATTAGTTATGGATGTCTTCTGTTTGGATGGGGTGTCTTCAACTGTAATTGGTTCTTTGGACTGTTTCTCCTTTGGTCTACCAGTTTTAATCCTTGTGCTTCTTCTCGCCTTAAGATACATGGAAGGCTCCCTCTTCCGTTTTTCTTTCTTCTTTGGAGAGGTGTTGAGGGTGGCCAGCACAGCTACTGCCTCCTAGCTAAAATCTCAGGAGATTCTTCCTTCCATTGCCCTTTTTTCAGACTTCCTGTAGAAAGTCCTGTGCTGACTAGTTTCTGGCTTCTTGTAGAAGCAGCTTTTGGACTTCCTGTAGAAATGGCCTTCTGGCTTCCTGTAGGACCAGTTGGCACTGTTTTGGCCTGCTTGGCTGGGGGTGCTTTTTCCTTTAGCTTGGTTTTGGCTGCCTTAGGTGTGCCATCACTTGCTTGGAATTTTTCAGTCTTTTCTGCCCTGCTCTGCAACCTTTTCTCCCTGGGTGTTTGTGTCATTTTACCACCCACCATTTTGGCCTCAACTGCTTGGCCTTTCTCTCGTGTCTCTTTATGTCCTTGCTTTGGTGGTTTTCTCGGGGTTTTCTAACCCTTAGATTTCTTTTCTGCCTCAATGTGCTCCTTCTCCTCGCTGCTGGAGGAAGTGAGCTCCTTGACCAAAATTCGGATGTCATCATCCTTAGACATATTTCGAAAAATTTCCCAGGAGAGAGGGACAGTGTAGGTATGGAGTGCATCCTCTACTAAGAGCCTGATAAGCCCATGATGGGCCAGCTGGTCTGGTTTTCCCTCCCTCAGCTTTGTGGCATACTTAATCAAGGATTGCAGGAAGAAGTAGGGGATGCTCAACTTTTGTTCTGTGGGAAAATCCATTTGGTGCCTAACTTCAGTTAGCAAACGGAAGTGATAACCATATACGATGTTGAACCGCCCCTCACAGGTAATATATTTCATAATTTGAAGGCTGACTTCGCTCCAAAATGGTTGTAGGCTGGTTCTCTAGAACCCATTCTTATCCTCTGAAGTTGTTCCTCTGGTAAGAAGAATTCCTTTTTAGCCTTTTGGCCCAATTTCCTCTCCTCTTTATCCCAGGGTACCCCCATCGGTAGATCAGTGACTCTGCTAATGAGCTGTGGGGTGAGTTTTAGGGTCAATCCTCTGAAGTTGACAGTGGCTAGTGTCTTTGATTTCAGCTTCAGGAACCTTAGGAATTCCTTTGTTATTTTATCATCGTGACCTTGAATTTTGTCACAAAATTTCATCCAGTTTGCACGGGAAAATAAGTCTACCACCTCAAGAGTTTCTCGTAGTTTCTTGGAGTCCGAGGGTTCCTTTCTGATAAACCCTCCTGGCATGGTGAAAAATACTGTTCTTGCTAGCGCTTTGAGCAGAAAGGGAATTCTATGTGTGTTTCCTTCTCAGAACGTTGAAAACGGTATCTGCAGGCCACTTCGTATCAATTCTTCAGTTTTGAAACTTGACTGCTCGTGTACAGAAGGACGACTCGGGTTTTCTCTAAACAGAGTGTAGAGCTATGTTTCCAGCATACACATAATCATGTAAAATTCACAGTTTTTTCACCGGTTAGCCTTGACAGTGTCTCAACTTCTCTACAAGGGGAATTTACCTCAGGACTCGTGGAGAAAATCTTGGATGCAAACCAACGAAGAAAATTTCATGCAACCATAAGTAAACTGCTCTTTGGATTCACAGACAGACTTGCTTTTAAATTTTTTTCTCTACCCGAGCACGTCGAATTCACCACCTTTTGAACTATTTTGCATGGGAATGGTGTGTTCGGACCTACCTCTCTGAGAATTGCCACCCTCGACGTAGACAGTCCAGGCTTCTTCGTAATGTCTGGTTTCCTGTAGCGCATCTTCCTGTAGAAAGCTTTTTCGGCTTCTGGAGGACATCACGGTGGTTTTGGACAAGTTTGAGCTGCAGAAGGACATTGAAATAGGCCGAGAAGCTCGGGCTAACAACTTGCAGAGGAGGAGGACGCGTACTTGGCTGCAAAAACGGTTGTAAGTGCGAATGACAGCGGTTCACTGTGAGTTATTCGACTGGCAATTTGAATTGCTGCAGAATTCATGGCGCGGGAGTGAGTTGTCCAGGCCGATCTGTTAGCCAACGTCATAGCCATCATTCCTCGGTGTGTCTCTGACTGCCAAATCCTTCCTTCTGCATTCACCGCCACCATTTCTGTCACATTGTCGATTCTCCTCGACTGGACACTTCCCACGTGTCAATTGCCCGTCTTTTTGGCATAACCAAGCTCGTTCGGATCCCACGAGGCCATCTGACTGGCCACCGAACTTGTTCAATCTGCCCATTTCACAGTCATGCAAATTTTAGAGTATAGTTCATGCAATTCGATGAAGAAGGTTAGACACTTACCTGTGTGGCCGTGGACATTTTTTTTGCAGGCTTCAGGACGTGGAATGCTGGATTTTCTTGTTGCTGCTTTGTGCACGGGTGCTGGAGCTCCTCTTTCATTGGCTGATGCTGGATACAAGACTTTGGGACCCGACGCTCTGGTGGTAAATGCTACATGCACTGGCTTCATTTGATGTGAGCTGCTGGTGTCTCCATGGTATGTGCTCCAGCTGGATCAGTTATTATAGGATTCCTGTAGGACATCCTATAGCTGTTTCTCCTCCTGGGGTGCATGGTGAAACAAACAAAGTTGCATTCATGGATGAAGGGTCATAATGGAGCCTTGACAGGTAAAGTGTGCGAGCCTCTACATGCTTTATTTGTCACTTGAAAAAAACAAATTTTGATCTAAGGAAACAGGATTCTTGTATGACTGTGCAGGTATATTCAATCAGATTGTGGCAATGGTGGTGGAAGGAGATGAAAAAAGTGGAGGATGGAAGAAAAGAGTGATTGCATGCCTCATCAACATATTTCAAGCTTCAAATCCCTCTCCATAATCGATTCTGGCCTGCCCAAAGGCTCTACAGGATGTTTCCTGTAGAAATGCAGAACTTCCTGTAGAAAGTCTTGTAACTTCCTGTAGAAGGCTGAACCACGACCAGATTGTGTCCGAATCCTGAAAAAAATGAGTGTCCATGGAGGGAGTGTATGTGAGGATGCCTGGTAACTTGGTAGGGACCCCTGTCTTTGTGTTGGGAGGCCTCCTTTCTGCACTATATTCCTGCAACCTGCAAGAATTTTTCAGGGATTAAACTTGCTTCTTTTTTCTTTGTTTCTTTCTTCTTTTTCTTTTTTCCTTTTTCTTTTTTCTTTTTCTTTTTTCTTTTTTTTTTAGAGACAACAGGAGCGCCTCCAGGAGGTTTTCACCCCTACTATCTGCCTTGGGCGCCTCAGAGAGGTTTTCATCCAAGGAGCCTTTTATTCAAATTCTTTATTTTCCAAGAGACAGCAGGGGCGCCTCAATGAGGTTTTCACCCCTACCATTTGCCTTGGGCGCCTCAGAGAGGTTTTCACCCAATGATCTTTTTTATTGTATATATATATTGATATGATGATGCTCAAGGTGTGGCCAGAACAGAGGCAGAACCCTTCTCTATTACCAGCACTGATTTTTCCACAGTTTCGATGAACTCCTGCCTCGAAAGGGGTTTCCTGTAGATCTTCTGTTGATGCCCATTGACGAGCATGGGGATGGCTTCTTCATCAATGGTCCAGATAAGGACGGAACCATTTTCATTGCACTTCTCCACTGCATGTGGTCCTAGCCATCTTGTCCTCAGCTTCCCTTTGAAATCCTTATGTCTGGAATCATACAGCAGCGTCCAATCTCCCAGCTGGAATTGTTTTTCATTAAGGTGTCGGTCATGCCATATCTTCCTCTGAAGTTGAACCACTTCTGAGTGAAGGAGGGCCTACATTCGGTGTTCATCTAACCCATTCAGTTGCAATAACCTTTCACGTTGAGCATGGCTGAGATCTAGGTCCAGCTGAGCTGCCATCCTCAATGTTTTACTCGAACTTAATTGACAGCAAAGCTCTCTTCCCGTAGACCATCTCATAAGATGTGAAACTGGTTGTGGTCTTCCAAGTGGTGTTGTAGGCCCAAGTAGCCTCAACCAGGCAATCTACCCAATCCTTTCTACTACTGCTCGCCACCTTAGTCAAAATCCCTTCTAATGCTCTATTATTGATTTCCACATGCCCATTTGCTTGAGGATGATATGGGGTGGAAGTCCTATGCTTGATCTTGTGATGAGCGAGCAAGTCTTCAATTAAATTGGAGGTGAACTAGCTTGCTTGATCGGTGACTAACTCTCTTGGGTAGCCAAATTTGTAGAAGATGTTTTCTCTTAAAAACTCAGCCACCTTTTCTTCTATCGCTGCTTTGATCGCCTTGGTTTCTGCCCACTTTGTCAGGTAGTCTGTGCACACAATGATGTAAGACCTTTGCCTCGAAGGAGGGTTGATAGGACCCACAAAATCCATGCCCCACTTCTCAAATGGCTCAAGGGTCACTTGAGGTTGGAGAGGCATTTTGTCCCTTGGAGTCGATTTCCCCATCCTCTGGCATCGGTCACATTGGCTGATATATCTTCTGACATCTTGATGAAGAGTGGGCCAATAGTAGCCTGCCTGTAGAATTTTGAAGGCAGTCCTCTTTGCTGCAAAATGTCCTCCACAGGGCCCATCGTTACAGGTTAGGAGGATGTCAAAGACTTCCTCCTCCCTAACACAACGCCTTAAGATCTGATCAAGGCAAAGTTTGAACAGGTTGCCCCCGCTCCAAGTGAATGGGGCACTCTTCCACATTATTCAGCTCTTTTCCTTTGAGGATAGATGAAGAGGGAACTGTGTTGAGACCAAGTAGTTTTCTATATCAGCAAACCACGGAGAGAGTACTAAGATAGCAAACAGATGTTCATCTGGCATCTGGTCATCCACTGTTCCTTCTTCACCTGCAGGCAAACCCAATCTAGACAAGAAGTCAGCAACAACATTTTCTTTACCTGGTTTGTCAACGATAGTCAAATCAAACTGCTGCAACAAAAGTAACCATCTAATAATACAAGCATTTATATCAGGCTTATTCATTAAATATCTAATTGTAGCATGATCAATGTGTACAAATGTTTGATAGCTAGTGATGTAGTGTCGGAACTTTTTCAGGGAATGAACTACGGCCAGGAACTCCTTCTCAGTTACAGTATAGTTCATTTCTGCCTTGGACAGGTTTTTGCTGACAAAGTATATGGCATATGGAAGTTTCTCCTCAACTTGTCCTAAGGCTGCCCCTATGGCTTTGTTCAAGGCATTAGTGTGGATGTGGAAAGGTAGGGCCCATTTTGGGCCTCTCAAAATTGGGGCGGACACTAACTTATCCTTCAACTCATTCAGAGCCCTTTGACAGTCGTTAGTCCACTTAAATTCAACATCTTTTCCTAAGAGGCCAAACAATGGCGAGGCTATCTTACTGAAATCTTTAATGAATCTTTTGTAATATCCTGCTAAGCCTAGGAAACTCTGAACATCTCTTACCTTCTGAGGAGGTGGAAACCTTTTTGATGATCGCAATTTTGTTAGGATCCACCTGTAATCCTTGGTGAGAAATGGTATGACCTAACGCGGTCCCTTCAGTCATCAGGAATTCACATTTTTCAGGGCTGAGGGACAGGTTCATCTCAATGCACTTGCTTAAAAATTTTCCCAGGTTGTACAAGGCTTCTTGGAAGCTAGACCCATAAGGAGTAAAGTCATCCATATAGATTTCCACCGAATCATGAAGCAGCTCAGCAAAGATGCTCAGTACAGCTCTCTAGAAAGTGGAAGGAGCATTGCGTAGCCCAAAGGGAAGGACTCGGTAGGCAAAGGTACCCCATGGACAAGTGAAGGTGGTCTTATCTTGGTCCTTAGGGCTGATTTGGATCTGATTATACCCGTTGAACCCATCTAGGAAAGAGAAAAACTTCTTTCCTGCCAGTCCATCCAACACTTGATTTATGAAAGGCAAAGGGAAGTGGTCTTTCTTGGTGGCTTTGTTCAGTTCTTTGTAGTCTACACAGATTCTCCACTTCCCATTTTTCTTGGGTACCAACACTAGAGACGGAGGAGCTGATCTTTAAAGTTCTTTCTGGGCCAAACTCCACATTCTTAACTCTGGGAGAGGTCGGATCAGTCACACATAGGTCCACTAAAGCACTGGCTTGGGTATCTTCTACCAACTCTTCTAAGGATAGTGCACCGGGAGGAGGATTTTGGATTAAGTTCTCAATCAAATCATCCTCGGTTTGAGGACCTCCCCTAGTGGCCTCCACTGTGCATAATGGTGCAGAGTAGACCTCATCCTCATTTCCTTCTTCCAACCAGAGAGGTAAGTCATGTTCTAGCAGAGGTTGGGCAGGAGGGTATAGGACCAGCTGCTTGGACATAGGCCCATTTTTGATAGTCATGCTTCCTGCTCGACAGCTGATGTAAGCATCCGCAGTAGCTAGCCAAGGCCTTCCCAAAATGAAGGGATACCCAGTGAGTTTTTCCTTTGGCTGAAGGACCAAGAAGTCCGCAGGGTACTCCCAAGAGTCAACAGAGACCAAGACATCTTCCACAATCCCTTCAGGAGTCATGGTGGAGCGGTTTGCCAATTGCAGTATTGTCGAGGTCTTCCTTAAGGAACTCTAAAGGTTGAGCTTAAGCATGGTGTCCCTGGTCATCACATTAATGGCGGCCCCTAGATCAATCAAGGTGTGGGGTATGATGGTGTCATTGATGTGAACATCAACTACAGGACTCCCAGGGTCCAAATACTTTGGATAGATTACTTGCCCCAACATAAGATCGAACAGTTGTCCTATGACATCGATAGTTGAGGCATCTCTCTTTCGCTTACCTGGGTGCCTGAAACACTTCTCCTTAATCAATTTTTTGTATATCGGTACATCTTTTATGGCCTGGAGAAGTGGTATTTTCACACACAACTGCTTGAGTTCTCCAAGAAGCTCAGTCTCTTCTGGGTTGGGTTGTGTAGTTACAGTGAGTCACTCAGGAAAGGGTGGAATTGCTTGGGGTTCACTTTCCTATTTTTCTTCCTCCTCCTCTAGGGGAGGAGGTTGGCGCTTTGGAAGGACCTTCCCAAATCGCAGGTTGATCTCCTGGATCTCCACAGCATAGGTAGGGCATGTTGTCTCCCCAGTATATACCTGCTGGGCCTGTCTGTTGTTGGGGTTCGGGTTCGGTTGAGCAAGCATCTGGGGTTGTCTTGGAGGAGCAGGAGGTAATGGTTGTGGTTGAGCTGGTGGTGGAGGAAAAATGGTAGGAGGAGGGTTGTATTGAGGCCCCCATCCCAGTTGAGGTGCATTCCACTGAGGCTGTCGTTGGGCATGTGAGTGAAACGAATGAGGCGTAGGTTGAGTATGGTATGGAGATGGATAAGACCACGGAGGAGGTGCGGACCAGGAAGGATGAGCAGGGGGGCCCCAATAAGGTATAGGAGCGGATTGGTTGGGGTTATAATAAGCTTGGGATGTCCCTTGCATCCCCTGCTGGTAAGTTCTAGGCCCATGTGGCCTCCTTTGGTTGAGGAAGTAGAGAGGTTCAGTAGCCGCCTCAGTCCCTAGGTACATGGCTTTAAATCCAGGAAAGGTAGGGCATTGGTTGGTGGGATGGTCTTCCTCACAAACAAAACATACCTCTACTGAGTGCAATGGGCACTCATTCTTAGGATGCTTCCTCGTGCATCTAGGACAAAAAATGGCCAAAGCCCTCTCAGCTTCCTCTTTCTTTTGCTGAATCCGGAAGGTATCAAGTTGCATGGCAATAGTCTGTCTCATCTCGCTTTTGAGGTCTTCCATCTGGTTAGCAAACTCATGCTTGGAGAAGGTGGTACTAGCTGAAAGTGGATTCCCCCTACCTCTCTTCTGGGCCGCCCTATAATGGTTTCTAAACACGGTATTTATGTCCTCGTAAGGTAGTTGGTAGATGTCTCCTCCATCCAGCATGTGAAGGGTGTCTAGAAGGTCTTCAGGGACTCCTCAGAGCAGAACCAGCTTCAGAGATTCCGGGTCAAGTGTGCACCTAGCCCGTTTATAACTAAGTTGAAACCTTTCCTCATAATCTTCTAAAGACTCATCACTTCCCATGGTCATCTGAAAGATTTCTCCCTTGGTTTCCTTGGACCTAAAGTAGTTCTGGTATTTGGTATTGAAAGCTTGTTGCATCTGAGCCCAAGTGGTGATATTGTTTCCAGGTAACCCCACGAACCAGCGTAATGCTGCGTCCTTGAGGGTAGAGGGAAAGAGTTTCAACTTTTGCTCATCCTCAGCATAGTCGTAAGCTCGACAAAGAACAACAAACTCAAACAGGAAGGTATCAGGGTCTTCAGTAGTCAATCCATGGAAGTGAGGTAAAGCTGAGGGACTTATGTTTTTCATTTTCATGTCTCCATTGGTCTCTCAGATGG
>APFE030936594.1:158569-184316 GCA_000404065.3 Pinus taeda | reverse complement strand
TCAGATAGTAATTTCTTAGAGTGTAATCTAACTTATAGATGAAATAACAATTTTCACAAGAATTCACCAAAAATATAATTGCAGGATTTTTTATAGTTTAAAATACAATTTTGAGTATGTAAATAGATTCAACGCCCTAAAAAAACTAGTAAAACACTCCAATTATAAAATTAAACAATTTAAACTCAAAATTTTTAAAAATCTTTATCAAATTTTAATTAAAATTAACCCAAAAAATTATAATAAAAAATTATTTAGTATATAAATTATACTATTCCTTTTCAAATACATCAATGAATTCAATAACTAGATTTTCCAAATTACAAAATTCAAACTTATCATTAGAAAAAATCTCACCAAATTGAAAATATTAATAAAAGAAAAAGCATTAAACACCTCAAAAAAGGTTAGACTACCTAAAATTGCAGAATAAACTCTGAAAAATGATGTCAATAACTTATCAGAAAAATATTTAAAACATTTTTGAGATAAATTTTTGGAGATAATCACATCAGAATCCATTTACCAATACATTTTAAACCAACAAAAATATAATTCATAGTAAAATAATATACAAAGTAACTAACGATGAATGATACACTCCACTGACAAGGTGGTGTTATAATACTATGAATGCACTACACTGAGAAGGTGGTGATATAATACTAATGAATTCATATACCGAATTCAAGGGCTCGGTATTATGTTGACCATCCCTCGCACCATATCCAGAGCACTATTAGAAAGACAATAGAGCATGCAGATAAAAATCTGCCTGGAAGGGTAAGGGATTCGTCAAATTATTGAAATAAAAGTAGAAACAGAGTAACTACATGAAATTCTGATATCTTATAAATCTCAAATTCAGACCTCCACGCGGCATTTGGTGCCCGGCTGCAGAGGAACTTGGCCTCCTATCTCGTAATTGCTCATGCCCAAGATGGCCCAGCAATTGACATTCAAATGATAATTCCCAGATGTCCAGCTACCCACCTTCCAGCGGATCCTCCCTTCCATTCTCAGACTCAAGCTCACCAACCCGTTCTGCCTCTCGTAATTCAGATGCTGACAGACAACGGTGGCCAAGGGAACCTCATTCCCGTATAAAATGGGATTCAAGAAGTTGACATCGTTGTCGTCCTGGTAGAAAGGGGGCAACGGGCACTGGGCCGTGATCTGCTGACCCAGATACGAGGCGTAGGTGCTCAGGCTGCCGTAGAGGACACCGATCCTGTTATTCGGGTTGTGCGACACCACGGTGAACTGCATGCTGGAAGTGAGGAATCCGTCGCTCAGATTCAGCTCCCGGACCGTAGCATCCTGCAGGTAGAACCGTGGCTTGTGGGGATGCAACACCAAGTAGATGACGAGGACCACGAAGAGCAGGATCAAGAGCAACACCAACAGAACCTGAAAGAATCTCCTGAAGGGTAAATGGTGGGAACAGGAATGGTGAGAACAGGAGCCATGACTGGAACAGAAGCCATGGCGGCCGCAATTGTTACGAGTCACACATCCCTTCTTTGACATGGCTGGATCTCTCTAATACAAAATTCTAACCGCAAATAGCAGCAGAAAATACCAAGAATAGTACTGTAATGCTCAGAGCTCTACTGCTACTTCTGACGTTTGGCCTCAATCCTAAAACAAGAAGATTGAGTTTGAGGAAACTCAGGAAAGACAGTCTTAAAGGACGGATTGAACAGAGAGTACGAGAAGCTTCAGAGCGCTTACAGAAGAGGATCCGACCCAGGAAACATGCACCCCGGCCCCAAACTTATATAGCAAACTTATTGTTCTGCATTGTATTATGTGGTATCGGACTGGACGTACAGAAGGGGAAAGCTGTTCTACTGCAGGTAAGAAAGGTTCGGTCCTTTGGTGGTTACAGCCAACAAAAAGCTCGAGTGCCTGTCTTTATCTCTGTTTCGTTTCGAATGGAAAAAAGTTTTTTTCTTCAGTACTAAAAAAGCTAGATTACTATTCATTCAGAATGAGATAACCTTGTACAGCCGTATAAGGTAAAAAGTTTTGGTAATAGGGTAGAAATTTTGAAAGTCGAATCCTTCAAATTTCAATCAAAGATCATCATCACTCAGTGGAATAATCCTCAAATATGTTTGGCAAATTCCGTTCTGGACAACACATCCCAACAAACATGCTTCTAATTGTAGTAAATAATTCTTAAGAGTGTCGGGAGAAGGGATAAGTGATTAACCAGTCAATACAACTTCGGCGAATCATTGTGCTTGACTGTAAGGTTTTTATGGTTGCACTAATAAAGCATTTTATGGAAGATCACTTTTATTAAAGTATTAGGCAAAGTTTTTTGGGTTAAATTTATATAATATAAATTTTTGGTCAATGGGTTTCGGACAAATAAGTGTAGTTTATCATCAAGACAGTTTAACAGGCAGACTATGGCAAAGGCTTAAATATAGAGCAATGTAAAGACATAATTTCAAGTACAATCATATTAAATTGTCTCTATATTGCTCTTTATTTAAACCTTTGCCATAGTCTTGTCCTCATGATGAATCCCACTTGTTGGTTTGAAAGACGACCACTAAAAATTTCTCTTATGTGATTTCTACCAAAAAGTTTTGCTTAATTCATTATGGATCACAAAAGCTTGGATACAGAAATTAATAAAGTATTTTAAATAATATCAAGTACAATCATATTAATAAAATTTAATGTGGTAGATATATCTCAAGGCTTTATAAATGGAACAAAAAAAATTATTGCAGCACCAAAAATATGTTGTTAATATACACATCTATGAAATTGGTGGGTGGGGAGCCATGTGGCACGAATCTAATTTAATCTGAGAAAAAAGAAAATTACAAATCTTATTGTAAAATAGAGCCCCTTTTTTTTTTAGAAGAAAAAACAAACATTTTATTACTATGATAAAGTTACATATACATTCTGCAGCTTTCGTTTTGCTGTAATACATATATAAGCCTGCAAAAAACTATTCAGAAACTGAGCTTGGCCTCCTCAAAAGAGGATATAACAGCTCCCTTTCTCCATATTGTCAAACAGAGCCCATGGTTCGTTGTGTTTGATAACTAAAATCTGCTACTTGCTTCTTTTTTCGGGCTTCCTCTATCAAGGAAAAAAGCGCTAGACGAAAAAGGTTGTACAAAAACAAATCAAAATACATGAAACCGATTTCAGATTTCTAGCTATGTTCCAAAAAGCAAAAGCAGTGATATCATATCAGCCACGTGCCATGATTATGCATTCCGAGCATAGGGAGGGTGGTCTGAAAAATGGTCTTCTCCATTGATTTCTTCCAATATTCTCCAGCTGCCCAGAACTTGTTGAAGACCGTCTTTAGAAAGCTTGTCTGCAGAGTCATTTCATTCCCTGAATATATGTTGAATGGAAAAAGTGTTAAAAGATAATTTCAGGTGTTGTATTTCTTCTAAAAGGGGATGCAAGATATAATTATGACAGCTGCTTTGACCATTTATCCATTTGATAACATTTAGTGAATCCCCAAAAATCTGAACTGTGAAGGTGTTTATGTGTATCAGCCAACATAGAAGAAGCTTAAGAGCAGATAATTCTGCAAAATTGTTGGAGCCATTACCCAATCCTATGGAAGCTTTTAGGGAGTGACTTTTGTTTATGTGGATAATTATACCTGCATCGGCTTTATTATTTTGAGAGGCTCCGTCAAAGTAAACCCATGGCACTCCATCCTTGATTTTTTCTTCTTCGACCTTTCGGGGCGTCTTTTACTCCTCTGAATCCGGGATATTTGAGTAGATTGATGAAGACTGAATAGTAATTGATTCCATAGAAGTTCCCTTATCTTGGAAAATACTTCTATTCCTTGCAATCCAAATGCCCCAACATATAATGGGAGGCAGATTCCTTAACTTCCGAACTGAGTTTTGGTGCCACCATTTGTGCTAAACTTCAGCGATATTGTCCCCTTCCCAGGATATAGGCAAATGAATATACTTCTCTACCTCCAACCATATGTTTTTGACTATAAGACAGCCAATGAACAGGTGCGCAATAGTTTCTGAGTCATTTTTGCGTAATGGACATCTTCCCGGCCCTTGTTTGAATCTGGCTTGCAGAATGTTCCATGTAGGGACTTTCCCTTTCAAAATACACCAGAATAACAATTTTGCTCTAGCAGGGCACTTTAACTTCCATATCGATTTCACCCATCATTCCGGATCTTCCCAGCCTTTTTTTGGTCATGAGAAACTTATATCCAAATTTTGGGGAATAGCTACCAGAGTCAGCATAAGCCCATACCAACTAATATGGTTTGTCCTTGAGCCTTACATTTGATCTGGAGAGTTCTTGCATGTGGACCTCCCAATCATTCCACCAACGGGGGTGAAGATCCAATTCCTCTCCTAACTTCCAAGCTTGTCCCCATATGGTTGAGAATCCTATTTTCTCCACTTGGTTTAGATACAATATTCCTTTAGAATCAAGGTGTCTAATTAGGCCAGGGGAATTAGCATAATTCTCGTTACAACCCACCCAAGGGTCCCTTCCAATGCGAATGTTTTCACCGTTTCCAATTTGCCACGACAATCCTTGTTCAATAATTTTAAAGGCATCGATAGTCGCCTTCCATATTATCGACACATTCCCTCCTTTTTTTTCTGGATTCCTAATCCAATCTTCAAGAGGATTAGGATCAATGTATTTCCGCTTCACCACTTCTGTCCAAAGGTTTTCCAATTTGATGATTCTCCACCCTGATTTTGCTGCCAGAGAGGTTCCAAAAGCAGTGATATCTTTTATTCCCCATCCTTCCCATTCTTTTGGTCTTGCCACCTTTTTCGAGGTAATCCAGGGGAGCACAGACTCCTCCTTGGATCCTACCCATAGAAATCTGCTGCATATTCTTCTTATCTTTTCTAGAATTCCTTTGGGAACTCAGGTCAGCGCAACCCAGTATATAGGAATTGCTATAAGGACTGATTTAATTAAAGTTAACCTTCCTGCTCTGGAGAGCCACCTAAAGCTCCAGTGTGAAATCCTGGCTTCAATCTTCGCTACCAACCAATTCCAGTCCTGCTTTCATTTTGTTAAATGAAATTTGCTTATATATTAATCATTTTGTTAAATGAAATTTGCTTATATATTAATTTATGAACCGATATTATTTAAATGTTTTGTATAGTTATTTATTTTTTTTAATTTTTAGATTTTAGATTTTTTTTTTAATTTTTTTTATTTTGGCCAATATGAGCATTTCTTCACATGCAAGTTTTTTTATGAGCCTACACTATTTAAATGTTTTGTATAGTTTTTGTTTTTGTTTTTTTTAAATTTTAAATTTTTTTTGGGTCAACATAAGCAAAATTTCAACTTTGATGAGGAACGAACATCTTTACATATCATAATGCGCTGTAGAGTGAGCCTTTGGTGGCGAGGTAGCCACTTGAATCTAATTTTTTTAATTTATTAAAAATCAATTCAACCTAACAAACTTTGTAACACACTACAGTTGTTGATAAGCATTAAAACTAAGTATATATTGAACAAATTCCATAAAAAATCAATCTATGCCATCAATTAAAAAAAATCAACACATCCTCCTATACTAAATTAAAATAAAAAAACCTTCCATAATTAAGAAGATAAAAAGTGATAATATTTTATTGGTGGATAATTTTATATAATTTAACGTACAAATTATTAAAATTATAATAGCATTTTATCGATCGACCATTTTTTTATGATAACATTTTGTTGGTGTAGAAACCCTTTTCTAATAATTGTGAAAAAAAGAAGAAGAGTCATTCCACTATTTTCCATTTAGTATATTGGGACTGAGACTGACAGATCTAAACTCCATCCTAATAATTGTGAGAAAGGAGATATTCATAAATTGACATTTAGTGAGAGCATGTAATATTTAGACCCACGTGCTGAGTTTTAACTCATGGAAGATATCTCCCACCAAACTTCATTGATTGCCACTTGGTATTGCGCACTCTCGTTTTCGAGTTATTTATGAACGACAAATAAACAAAGAAATATTTATGTTTGTAAAATAATTATTATATATTATTAATTTATATTTATAAATACTTTTTATAATGTTTTGTTTTATTGTTCTGATACATAGAACCCATTAATATATACAATTACAGTGAATCACCACCCTCTTGATAAAGATTTTTTTTTATGTGCGAACCCTTGCTAGTAAGTTATAATATTTATCTTTACTATGAAAAATAATGAGAACTATTCTTCGGATGAGATCCATATTTCAGAGGACCTTTGGACCTTTGGCTAGTCATTGGATATGACCTTGCTCTAATATTAAATGTGAATTCAAAAACACATTTTGAGAAGTTTATAGGATAGAAGCTGGGGTGATAGTAAGGTAATATTAAATTTCTCTTTATTTAAGTTTTATTTTATATCTATTTTCATGAAAGGTATAATTTTATTAGAAATAAGTTTGAAAAGTAAATGTTTCAAGAAATAAAAATATGTTTTACAAAATGTTTTGTGAGGATTAGAACTTCTAATAAGTTTGAAAAGCAAATGTTTCGAGAAATAAAAATATGTTTTAGAAAATGTTTCGTAAGGATTAGAACTTAGAGTGTGTTACAATTTTTTAAGGTATAGTTTATAAGGGATAAGAATTAAATAAAAATAAAATTGAATTTTACATGAATAATTTTGACTTATTATTATGTAAATAAAATATAATTATTAATTTATATTTTATATTATTATAATTTTTATGAATAGATTTTTATGTTAGTATTTTTAAATCAATTAAATAGGCTTATTTTATAATATTATTGTTATTTTTTTCAATTATGGAATTTCTATTAGATATCAAAGACATTTATATAGATATCTCTTTTATTGTCTTGGTTTCTTGGTAGAAGAGTAAAGATTAAAATTTGATAAAAAAAATATTTGTTGTATAATTTATGTCTCAGTATGCTAGTATCTTTAACATTAATGACATAAACATACACTAGTTGCATAGAAAAAAATAAATTGAAGATCAGAAAAAACAAACATAGAAACTCTATTATCTTGAGAATGGGAGATCAAACTAGTGAGACTGTAGGGCATGAAAGAAGCTTAGGACAAGGTAGACACTTCAATGCACACCATAGGGGTGCTTGGTGAGGAAGGACCCTTGTCACGATTTAGAATAACCTCTATTTGAGTAAGTCTCACGACCATAACTTGATGCTCGAGGCCTAGGTCCCAATGCTCCAGCTGTAGCTCATCCAACTGCATTAAAATCTCTCTTTTGGTTTCATTGCAATCTAAGAGCACTTTGTTGAGTAGGGACATGACATTATAGAATAGTTCAATAGTGCAAAGGTACTAGTTTTGGCATTCCCGAGTGTGCCTTGGATCAGGGACCTATTATGCAATTTAAGACAGTACCTCTGCATTCAAGAATTCATCTCAGTTCACATGGAATTCCATAGCTACATTCTTAATTTCATGTTGAATTTCAGCATGATTTTATGTGTGATAATGCTTAGTTGCATTGTGGGCATGAAGGCGAGCTCAACCACTCCTTTCTACTATGCTAGAGGAGATTTGATGGCTTCAAGCCCACTGTCAAGGCATCTTGGTGTAGAGAGGGATGTACAAGGAGTCTTGGGGGCTATTGAATGCAGTGGGAAGAGCTTCATGAGGATAGTAAAGAGCATGTCACACCAAGTAGCAATGGATATGGGGAGAGTTAATAGCCCAAGCAAAGGGGAAGGGAAGTAATGATAGGGATGCACAGGTGTGGGTCATGGTGCAAACAGGAGTGTGAATTGTGTGTGTGGGGGGGGGGTTGGCAAGAGAAACATAATTGTTTCAACAAAAATAGGGAACTAACATCTACAATGATTGCTACGCAGATAAGAACATAGAGACCAAATTATACATATAAGACTACACTATGGCCACCAAAACTTAACAATGAACCAACATTCAAAATGATTTAATAAAGTAGTGCGATGGACAATTTAATAAAGTTTTGAAGGGATAGACCTCCCTTGAGTGTGGTCTCCACTCATCTCCCCTAGTAAAGTTGGCGTAGGTGTAGAGAATACTTGTTTAAAAGTGCTTTGAAGGGATATACCTCTACTGGAGCATGGACTCCACTCGTTTCCCCTAGTCTAGTTGGCACATGTGGAGCTCCCTTTAGGCGCAGACCACCACTTAGCTTGAAAACTCTAGGATAGTGTCTTTGCCACCCCATGCATGACAAGCTAGTATTCATATAGGATAATGGAAAAGAACCAAAGGATGGGCTCATCATGGGAGGCCTAATATGAAGGACTTGAACCTATCTTAATGTTGATTAGAGAAACAACAATTTGACAATTGAAATTAGTTACAAGGCCAGAGTGAGTGCAAAGTAGGAAGTTGAAGTTAATTACAAATGGCCTTGTTCATGCTTGCCTTAGACATCTCTTGTTTCCTCTAGGAAACTGCCCTATTCATGCTTGCCTTAGACATCTCTTGTTTCCTTTGGGAAACTTCTCCCACTTGCAAACACGCAACAATAAATGCGATGTGACATCATGGCATAGTAGATAATGAGATTGAAAGGTTGAATAGTCCCCTCGATTGTGTCAGGTAACAATGGTAAATGCCTCTGTCACTCGCCCCTCTTCACACATTTCTTATGTTTATTACCACATCCAAAAATAATACAATTATTTTAATAATATTGTAATAATGTTATTAATATTTTTAGAATGTTTCTAATAAATGTAAATATATTTTTATTTTTAATATATTTATTATTATTATTTATTTATACATATGCACATAATTTTTTATAATATTAAAAAAAATATTTTTATTCATATTTATTAATAATAGTTTAAAATTATTGAATTATCTAGTTGATTGGTATAAAGAAACTTAAATCAGTCAATGTTTTATTAAAATTAAAATTAAAATTCAAACTAGACAAGGAAACTCAATCCTCATCAAATTTCAGTTAAAGGACCAATCAAATTACCGTGCTCTTATCATCTCTGTTTGAATTTGAATTTCAGTTCCCCACTGCATATGCAATACGGTTTGTCGAGAGTCGAAGTGAAATAAGATCAAAGTTTCAATTGGCATATATTTTGTCTTACAATATTTTAATCTGGCTCTATTCCCACTGCTATATTGTACCCGTGATTGCAAAACCTCTCTTCCATTCTAAAGCATAAAGTACTTCACCATATGGGTTTTCGAAATTACAGAAATTTGGATAAGGTTTTGCTCAGTCCATTGATCTGGATAGTGGAATCTTTAATTTGTGTGTCAGAGAAACTAAGGTCATTCCAAGTTGGAAAATATTAATAGCAGCCTTGGCCATTCCTAGGCCAAAGTTTTGGATAAGGTTTCTCCAGTCCATTGATCTGGATAATGGAGCCTTTGGCTTTTGTGTCATAGAAAATAGGGCATGTCAAGTTGGTAAAGGTTAATAACAATTTTGGTATGTTCTTAATCCAATAGGGTTAAATAGTGGCCTAATACCGTTTCTAAAAAAGAAAAATTGTATTTTGTAATTTATTGAATAAATATGTTCATTTTACAACTTAGTAGGAGGGAGGTAAGTTTTCAAGGGTGCTTTCCTTTTAAAATACAAATAAAAATCATGTTATAAAAAGAAAAATAATTAAGAAGTTTATATCTTATACTTTTCAAAAATATTTTAACGAAAGATTTAAATAAATTATTTTTAGTTTATGTAACTAATTTGTGATATATTCTACTTCATATCGTATTATATATAGGAATTTTTGAAAATAAAATATTTGATGATGATATAAAAAATATTCAAATATTCAATGTGGTTTTTCAATAAGATATTTTTTACTAAGAATAATGTTGACTTTACTTAAAATCATTAATAATTAAAAAACCATTTTATTTGGATGTCACCTGTGCATGTAAATATTAATGTCATTATGTAATATTATTTTTATCATTAAATTTTTTTTATTTATATATCATGAAAAAATCAAGTTTTTTTGTGGTTAAAACGTTTATTTGGTCATATATACTTTATTTTTTTGCTGAAGCAAGAGACGATTCTTTTTTTTCATTAAACCAAAAATAATGTTACAGCATATACAAAAAACCTTACCTCTTCATGGACTCAGGAAATACCAAGGGCATTCTGCCATAGACATGACCCTCACCTCTACAAAATTCAATGCTAACCTCTCAAATAATACATTAAGATGAGTTCTATGATTCTCCAACCAAATGGAAAACTCTGCTAATTCCCCCACGTCACTGTCCTGAAAAGCCTGATAAGACTCTTGGCCCCACAAAACAGCACGGTCATTTTTGACCGTCGATTCTTTCTACGAAATCCAACGGCCCAGAGAAATATCGCATTGCCAAGATGACTGATCATTAGTGCGCGATGGAGGGTGGAATTCCTTACCGCTCCCTTGACACATGTTGGAAGCCTAATGGAGTCGCTTCCAAATCTCCAATACCACTTACCACTCAGGAGCCATGCGATCACCTGGAAACTGCTTTGAGCCTGGTTTTCCATTTCGCAAGAGGATTGCAAGTAAATTACCTCCGCCGGAAAACTCCAACCGCCCTTCCTGCGCAAGCTCGCTTCGGAACTTGCACCGGAGACTGTAGTTGACTATAATTTGACCCCTATGTTGCATTCCGAAAAAAAGAAGAGACTGGCCAACTTACACCGGGGTGTTTTGTGACTGATCTTTACTTTCCCTTCTCCAAGGAACATGCCATAGTACTGTGATCGAACTTGCTGAGAAAACTTCATTCCATGCCTTTCACTCTGGCCCAGTATCTAAAAGTTTCTCTGTCTTCTACCGCTTGCTCATTGCAGAGAGCTTTTAATCTGCTCTGAGGTGTCTCCTGCCATTTCATCTCAATCCTGCATTCTAAATTAATCACTCCTTGGTTGGCCAGTATATCCGCTAGTTTATTGGCTTTTTTTCGAACATGGTTGAAACTAATAGTTCGAAGACTCTGGAGATGTTTTTGAATTCTTTGGTAGACTTGGATTAGTCTTTAGTGTTTTGAGACCTTCTCCGACACTGTTCCACAACTCATTCTCTTTACAAAGTTTAGGGTGATCTCTGAGTCTGCTTCTATAATGAAATTTGAGCTATGTTTCAGTTTCAGAAGCTCTAGACATTGTTCCAATGCCATTAATTCAACCATATTGTTGGTGGCTTTACCTAAATGGCAGTGGAAGATGAAGACGATGTTTCCTTCTTCATTTCTTAACACTCCTCCATAACCAACTATTTCGGGGTTGCATTTTGAAGTACCATCAATATTGCACTTCAGATAACCTTTCGGTGGAGGATGCCAGAACTCCTTTTATGTTTCCAAAGCTATTTCCTTCCTATTTAGTCCTTGGGGAATGATCTCTTGTATTCCCAGTTGCCTAAGAGTTCTCATCTCAGTCTCCATGGGAGGATTCTTGGGATAATTGCGAACAGTGGTGCAAACTATTTCCTTAATCTGTTTCAAGATCAGATCCAATAGGTGAAGAGGAATAGTTTTTTCATCCTTGAAAATTCTTTTGTTCCTTTCTTTCCAAACATTCCAGATAATGAAGCTTGGCGTAAAGGCTCAGGCCAAATTAAGGAGCTCATTCTCTGTAAAGTTTCTTCTCCACTTGTTTAGGGTATTAATGTTACTTCCTTTATCCCTATCTGTCTGTTGAAAAATGGTGGCAAAAGAATACCACAACCAGGTGGTGTAAGTGCAGCTGTTGAGAATATGCTCCATTGTCTCCTCTTGAGCTTCACATAGCTGACATCTAGAAGGCCCCGTAACACCCCTTTTCCTAATATTGTCCCAAGTTAAGATTTTCTTGTGATGTACTAACCACGTGAAAAGCTTGATCTTCATCCACCCTTGGTGACTCCAAAGTTGTTGCCAGGATTTCACAAGAACATATGAATCCAGGTTCAGGATAATTTTTTTTGCTTCCTTTAGATTAATGGTGCCTTCTTTATTGAGGCCCCATCTTAACTGATCTTGCCCCTCTGTTACCAAGATCTTCCTTTGTTTTAACATGCTCATGACTGCCATTGCTTTTATTTTTATGGAACTGTCATATCTGTAGTCTATGATTCTCCAGCTTCTCCACTTTCCAGAGTTATGAGGAAGATTCCAGATATCCCTTACTTTGTTTAATCCTTAGGAGCCTGTTTCCTGCTTGAGGCTCATAAAGTCCTCTCTTAACAACGTTGGTTCTTGTTGCCATTTGTCTTCCCAGAAGAGAGCTAGATCTCCTGCTCTGATTTCCCATAAACTATTTTTTTTGTACTAGGCTTCTATTTTCCCAGGCTTTATTCCAGATGTGAGAGCCTTTTATGTTTCCAGACATTCTTCTAAGATCATTTGTTTGCCAGGAGCTTGCATATTTTTCTTTCCAAGTCTTAGCCCATTGAGCTTCTCGTTCTTTAACCCATCGCCACCAAAGCTTGGCTTCTAAAACTTTATTAAGAATCTCCTGATCATCTAAGCCTAGACCCCCGTGGCTCTTGGGTTTACAGATTTTATCCCGAGAAACCAGGGCCCATTTCTTCCTTGTTTCCTCCTTGCCCCAAAGGAAGTCTCTCTCGATATTCCTGAATTGCTGTAAGACACCTTTGGGAGTTGGAATGGCTGATAATATGAAAACAGGG
The DNA here is from genome assembly GCA_000404065.3 of Pinus taeda. NCBI lineage: Eukaryota > Viridiplantae > Streptophyta > Pinopsida > Pinales > Pinaceae > Pinus > Pinus taeda. The sequence goes on along the minus strand of APFE030936594.1, from coordinate 171,648 downwards.
ATTGGTTGAAGAACGGATTTTGTCAGAACCAACCTTCCAGCTAGGTTCAACGATCTGATAGTCCATTTTTTGACTTTGTCTTGCATCTTGTTGAGCACTGGTTCCCAAATACTTTTGTGCATTGGTCGGACTGTGAGGGTAATTCCCAAATACTTTGAAGGGAGGGAATCACTTTGAAAGCCCAAAATTCTGGAGATATTTCTCTGAATTGCAATGTTAGCATTTAAGAAGAATATTTTTGATTTAGAGAGATTAACTTCCACACTTGTAGCCATGGAAAAGTCATTCAAGATTTGTTTGTATGCTGAAGTTTCTTTGACTGTGGGAATTCCTTGTAGCATGGTATCATCCATAAATTGTTGGTGAGTCAGTGCTTGAACGTTCTCCGTTAATTGAAGGCCCTTAATCTTGCCCAAGGCCTTGGCTTGTTTAATTGACCTGCCCAGTCCTTCCATCATAAGGATGAAGAGAAAGGGAGAGAGTGGGTCTCCTTGCCTGAGGCCTCTAGAAGGAGTGAAGATCTTTGAGGGCGAGCCATTCACCAAAATAGAAAAGCTGGAAGAAGTTACTAGAGCCATAACCCAACTGACCCAGTTGTGATCGAACCCAAAAGCAGTAAGAACCTTCTTGATATAAATCTAATTCACCTTGTCATACGCTTTGGCGATATCCAATTGCATGATCATACTAGCCTGCCTCTTTCTAGTTAGTGTGTGAACTACCTCGTGGGCTTGAATAATGTTATTTAGGATTTGTCTGCCTTCCACATAACTAGATTGTTCCCCTGAAATTAAAGAAGGAAGTAGAGGTTTGAGTCTGCTAGCCAATACCTTGGATATAATTTTGTATACCACATTGCATAAAGCAATGGGTTTGTACTTATCAACAGTTAGGGCTGAATCCTGTTTGTGGATTAGGGAAATGAAGGATATGTTGAGGGCTTTCAGAATAGTCCTGTTTCTTTTAGAATCCTCCCTAACATTCAGAATGTCCTGTTTGACAATATTCCAGCAGGCCTTAAAAAAATCTACATTGAAACCATCCGGACCAGGAGCTTTGCCATTCTGCATATCTTTAAGAACCTCACTGACTTCCTCTTCGGTTACTGCTTTATTCAGGTTAAAATTGTCCTCTTTGGACACCAACTTAGGGATATGTCTTATAATTTGCTTGATGCACTACTCTCTGTCTGAATTTTTTTGCTTAGTGATGCCTGTGAAATGCTGTACCAACACAACTTCGATATTCTTATGAGAGGTCTGAAGCTCCCCATTCCCATTCAATATCGAAGAGATTCTATTGTGAGCTCTATTAGCCATGGTGGATCTATGGAAAAATCTAGTATTACGTTCACCTTCTTTGAGCCATTGAACTCTAGTTTTTTGTCTCCAAAATATTTCCTCTTGTTTGCATAATTTCTCCCATTCTTGATGGTGTTTGTTAGCTTGCTCACTTTTGACTTTATCAAAACCATATGTGATCAGTGCCTGGTTGAGTTCCTGTAGTTTGGTTTCCACTGATTTTTTGTCCACAAAAATGTTACCAAAATCCTTCTTGTTCCATTCTTTGAGTCTGAGTTTAATGTGCTTTAGTCTTTTATGTAGGAGGAACATATTGGTGCCCTGGATTTGCAAATCATCGGTCCACCATTTTTCAATGTTGCTGATGAAATCTAGGTGGGAGAGCCAGATATTCTCAAATCTGAAGGGTCTATTCCTGGGAGAATCGATCCCTTTGATTTCTAATTGAATTGGCCAGTGATCAGAGCTTCCAAAGAGGAGAACTCTAGCTGTTATTTCTCTATCTGTGAGCATAAGCTCCTCTGAGATAAAAAATCTGTCTAACTTGGAGGCAACCTGTGCCTCACCTCCTCTTTTGTTGTTCCAAGTAAAAAGGCCATTGTGCGTCTTTGAGTCAACCAGTTTCATATTGTCTGTGAAGGTTTGGAACGCTAAGGAGTCTTTACTTAACAATCTGGTACCTCCTTTTTTTTTTTTCTGAAAGAGATTTAATCATGTTAAAATCTCCTCCCATGACCCATGGTATTCCTTCATGTCTGCTTCTAAGATCCATCAGGGAGTCTAGAAATCTAAGTTTCTCATCTATTCTTTGAGGACCATAAACATTTGTGACCAGGAAGGTATCTGAAACCCCCACTGGTTGAATACTTACTGATAAATAATTTCTTGATGCCTCCGCATCTATTATGCTAACTTTTTGGGGGTTCCAAAGAGTGAGAATGCCCCCCGCTGTGTTCTCTGCTTTAACTTCTAGAAACTCAAATCTATTAAGCCATTTTCTATGGATTTGTTTTAATTTATGAATGGAGCATTTTGTTTCCTGGATGAAGATTATGTCCAGCATTGCTAGTTTCATTCTGTTACTAAGCATTCTTTGTTTTCTTTTACTACCTAGACCTCTGATATTCCAAGATATGAACTTCATAATTAAAGATTGTTAAGGAGTAACTGGTTAGGTCTTTCATCTTACTCGAATCTATCATTAGCTTTCCACACTCCATCAAGAGCTCATTCTGCTTTTTCCTACCCCTCTTTTTTCCTGGATTTCTAGTAGTTAATCCTGGTGTCGATTTCATAGTTTTCACACCTCTGTGCTCTTGCTTGTGAATGTTTTTACCTTTATCCAACCCTCTTTCCTGAGTTTTCCATAAAAGCAACTGCTGTATTCTATTGCATTCGTCTTGAGGCAATGAATCTATTCCTCCTTTGGTTCCCTGCATCAAGAATCCTTCCTGATCCAGGTTTTCCTTATCGATAATTTCCTATAGTTCATGATCTTCCAGATCTATTTCACTCTAGGTCATTTCCTGGTCCATCTCCATTTCTGTTTCACTCATCATCGTCTCTTTTTGATAACCAATATCTTGTGTTTGTTTGTTGTCTTCTTCTTTCTCTCTTTCATTAGGACCTTCCTCTTGAGATTGGTTTTCTTTCGTGATTTCTTCATCCTCTTCTAGCACTTGAAACTTGTTCTGGCTGACCTTCTACCCCTCATTTTGTTGTTGCTTTGGCCCCTTTTTTCCTCCTTTTCCTCTACTTGCCACTTTATGAAAGCTTTCTGTGTCCTTCATTGTATTAGGTTTACCTTTGTTGTCTGCTTTACTGAGAGGGCAGTCTCTGAACAAATGTCCATGCTCATGGCATCTATGGCATCTAAATGGGATATGCTCGTAGTCCACTGTCTGCACCACTCCTCATAAAAAACTTCCAAGATAACTTCATCTGGAAGAGCTCCTGATAGATCCATTTCCACATATATCCTTGCAAAGGAGGTATATTTCCCTCTTCTTGTGGCCTCAGAAACTTTGAAAAAACGCCCCAGTTTGTTGCCAATGGTAGCTAGTGATTCAGTTTGCCAATAATAAAGAGGTAGAGAATAGAGCCTTACCCATTCTGGTACCGATGTGAAAATCTCCCGCTCTGGAACAAATTTCATCATCCAAGGCTGCATACAGAGACTGGTTGCTGCATAAAAGTAGGGTCCTCCTTCGAATATTCTGTCTTTATCTTCGATGTTTGAGAACACCACTGTGAAGAATCCCTTTGACCCAAGATGTAGGTCGATGCTTCCTTTGGGTTTCCAATGGTACTTGATCCACATCTGTAAATCTTTTTTAGGGGGCCATAGTCCCATGAATTTACAGATTATAGCGTAAGTCCCCATGTGTTCCCTGTGCACCTGCAGAGAAGGATAATTTAATATTACTCAAGGAGTGATTTCTGCTTTTGGTCTGCAAGGTCCATTTTGTTTTTTGTCTCTTGAACCCTGACTTTTGTCTTCTTCCTCCTTGTCCTTTGTGCTACTATTTTCCTTGGTCTTGGTCCCATCTGTCTCCTTTTCATTATCCCTATTCCTTTCATCCACAAAACCTTTGCTGTTCACCAGTGGTGTTTTACCTCTGCTAGCTACGATATCCTTGTAGGATGGAGAAGAGCTTCCTCCTCTGCCACCCTCCATTAGAAACGACCTCTGCAACTTTCTATAACCCTAGCTAATCGCTCTTCGTTTCGCCTTTCTTCCTTAGCTCATTCTACTAGGAGGACCTCGTAAAGCTCTCCGGTCATATATACTTTATTTATTTAGCATTTAAAAATTCAATTTAAACAATGAAAATTTTCACTTTAAAGAAGTTTGTACATAAAGAAATTTGATTCCTCTCAGCTCATGTTAAATCTGTATTTAAGATAGATCTATGCTGGTAAATAGTTTCAATGATTTGCTCATTAGAGTTTTAAGGGTAATTCTTCACCGCCATGGTAGAAAAGTAGTGACTTCGTTGAATGCATGCAAGTAATGCTTTAGCTTCTCTGCCATAGGTCGCATCCCTACTCTATTCGCTAAGGAGTTACCCATTGAAACAATGAATGCACAAATCTTATATGTTATGGTTTTTTTTGGGCTGATCGCTAATATAATTTTGGGCGAGTTTGATTTTTTTTTTGTTGTTATTAAAATTATTTTGAATTTATAAATAAATTCAATGTCTTAGAATACTTAGATTATGAAAGCTACATAACTCAAACTTGTAATTCTAATCAATTTTCTTTGAAATTAAAATAAAATTAATAAAAAAAATATTTGGAAAAATTTAGAAAAAACCAATGAACATAGAAAAAATAAACTCTTTTTGCAAATATAGAGTGCAATATGTGTTTTGGGTACAAGTTTTGAAGGGACAGAAATGTTGCCTGAAGTTTTGGCTACAATGAAATACTCTCATGATCAACTTCAACCCATCGTCAATGCTTATTCATGTGGTCTAGTTGTGTTGGTAAAATTGATTATAAAAGCACTAGAATTTCATCTACATATAATAATAAAAAATATATTTAAAATATAAAATTTGATTGGATTAATAAATTTTTGATCACTAACCTTTTTTTAGATTTTCACACAGCCATATAAAAGGTCCCCTCAATCTCTTATTTCCAAGGCTCACAACTCAAACATAAACTAAATGATATGGCTTTCTACGTGAAGCCTTATTTTTCTTTTAACCACTTACCTTATTAGTCCCTGCCATCTAGCAATGGCATGGGACTATAGTAATCAGAATCATGATTTTTAGCATTAATTCATTTAACCAGTATGTAGTTTATACACTAAGTTTGCCGTATACAACCAGTTCCGTCTGTTAACTATATGGCAATTTATTTCATCATCTTATTTGGCCTCTTTCCGAGGAGGAGAGGCCAAAAGCATATGTTATTTTCGACTTCTGTTTTTATTATTTGGGAAGTGGAGACTAATGCTAGCATTAGTTTTACCATGATTAAATGCTATAAAATGTTGTACTATGGTATTATAAGTTAAAGTCATTTGCAGGTTGAAGTTGCCAAGTGGTGAACTGTTGAAGTTGGCCAGTGGCAAATGCATGTTGGTGTTGTGTCTAGTTAATGGTTGAAGTTGCTTGCTACAGTGTATGGTTTACTTGCAGAGGCAGTGATATGAAAGAGTAAATCCTAGAGCCCATCTATCCAACACGATTCCCCGGTATGGACAGTGCTCAGGCAGCGATATGAAAGTGCAAATCTCAGGCAACAATATGAAAGTGCAAATCCCAGAGCCCATCTACCCAACGCGATTCCCCGGTATGGGCGGTTCTATGAGAAAAAGGCTGGTAGATCCACAGAGTCTAGTGTAGACCTGTAGTTTGGCAGAGAGGAGGGCCTCGCCCTGTGGCTGCTGATTCTCTGCTTGGCAGAGAGGAGGGCCTCGCCCTGTGGCTATTGATTCTCTGCTTGGTAGAGAGGAGGGCCTCACCTCGCTACTGCTTCACCCAGTCGAGCCACCCCTCCTTTCGCCACTATTTGTGCATCATATACAAAAAAGTATTCCTTGCTTGTAGGGCAGTCTTGGTTGGGTCTGTTCTGTTCGAGATATTTATTCCATGATTGCTATGAAAAACCTTATGTCTGAACATGCTTTATAACAAAGCTCATACTTCAGTTATCTCTGAACAGGCTTTATAACAAAGCTCATACTTGAGCTAATAGATAAAGGCTTTATAAAAAAGCTCATACTTTAGCTAATAGATAAAGGACAGATAAAGGACATAAAACAAGGAGTGGAAAGAACAACTCATACTGCTTAGATCGAGACTAAGATTCGGAATGGAAGCTGCAAAATATATGATTTTCACATGGAGAATCTTCATCTGATTTTGGAACTTAGTAAATGGCCGCAGCTAAAATGGATAATGGATTCTCTGCAGTGAAAGACGCACTTCCTAACACTCCCTCTATTGAATGAGTTTCCATGAGAAGCTGGGAGCTATTTTAAACCTTTGAATTTTGTTTGAATTTGGTTTTCATGAGAAGCTGGAGCTATTTTAAACCTTTGAATTTTATTTGAATCTGGTTTAGGATCAATCACTAAATACCAAATACTGTGTTTACGAAAGGCGGGTTATGAAAACCATACCTAAGAACGAGCCTGCTATAACCACGCCTTTTCTCTTGCCCTTCCAGCTACTCCTACTTATTAAACTTGTAGTAATGGTTAAACCCCTATTTATGCTCTAGCTACTATTTCTTATTAAACTAGTAGTAATGGTTAAACCCCTATTTATACTCTTGCTTAAACCCCTATTTTTGCTCTTACTGCTTCTGAGATGTGCCCAAGTAGTGCTTGACCCATTAATTCTTGTTGTGATAGGGCCTCTAACTTCATAGGCCCTTCTTATCCTTCCCTGTTACTTAGAAACTTCCTATCCTTCCCTGTTACGTAGCACTTTACCCATTAATTCTTGGTGTAATACGGCTCTCTAATATGACCTTCTAGCTTGACCAATTCCTACTCTCATAGGCCCTTGCTATCCTTCCTTGTTACCTTCCTTGTTATTATAGGCAGTGCCCACGAGAAAATAGAAAGTTAAGCTATTGAATGACCCTTGATTTTTTATTTTCCCCTTAAATTTCTCTAGAGGACTTTCTGAAGCTAGTCTTTACCTACCCAAGGGCGATTTCAACTTGCAGGAAAGCACTTTGAATTAGAAGGGTCGATTCAACAGGGAAATTTCTTTCCTCGCACAATGTGATGGTTGTTGTTGTTGTGGATTCATTTGAGTTTTGGGCAATTCACGTTCCCAGGAAAGCTAGCCAGTGATGACCCCCATCTTTGATCTTTGTGTTTTGGGCAATTCAGGTTCTCAGGAAAGCTAGCTAGTGATGATCTCCACATTCTCAGGAAAGCTAACTAGTGGTGACCTCCACCTTCGATCAGCTTTAACAGGAAAAATGGCAGGCTATCGTCTACCAGCTTTAATAGGAAAAATAGCAATGGACATACATTTGGATCATCGTTGTGGACAAGTGGTCGGAGCATAAACCCATGTGGTGTACTTGTGAAAGTATGCAGGCATGGTTACCATGTGTTGAAAACATCTATATCATTGTGTTAAATGTGGCACTTTGATTTATATTTAGTAATAACAATTTTATTTTTTATTTTTTTGTTTAATTTAAATACTTTACTAAGTTTTGAGATTCGACTTCTAATTCATGTTTAGGCGGATCAATAACAAGAAGGATTTCAGACTCTAATTACCGCTATTTTGAAGGCACAAAACCACTGATCGTACTCCCAAGCACTCTCACAATGATCTTCTTGATCTCCTTTAGTTTGGCGTAGCTCCGTTTCTTCGAGTTAGGCATTTGGAACTTGGAATTTCTGTACAAATAATTTCTAATCTATTCCACTTTGCATTTTCTCCCCACCCAAATGCACTGATATCCACACTATTTTGCAATTACACTAAATCAACAGGTGGAGGTTGTTTTCTTCTTAGAGAATGCAGGAATTCCCAAGTGCTCTGTAGGTGGGTGGTGTTTTCTTCTTCAAGACTACAAGATTTCCAATGTCTTTTCCAGATTTCGGTGGGATTGGCTTTGTTTGGATTTTACACAAAACCATTGGGCCTTTACATAAACCATTGTAAATGCATTGCTCCCCGAGTCCCTTTATTACTCTTCGCTGTTTTTTCTATGTCTATGCAATATTCAATGTTTGAATTCAAATTTTCAACTACCCCATCCTAATTGACACAAGTTCCAGAACCTAATAAATGGAAATCTACTTTGATCGAAGTTTATTTACAAATGTACGGGTTTTCTGGTATTCCCCATGAAACCATATGAGTGCTTGTGAATACCCAGTTCATTTTGCCTTTTCTTTACAACTCATTACAAGCATGTAATCTGATTATAATGGGCTACAAATAAGCATAGGTTGAACTCAAGAATTTGTAACCAAAGGGGAAAACTTGCGGGTTCATTCTATAAAATGGGTGCAAGCATAATACAGATTCGAGCTCCGGGTTCTGCAATTTTTACAGGCTTTGTTTTTATCTGAATACTGGGATTACCCATTTTTGTATACAGTTGAGATTGTAACTGGAAATGAGTTCCGAAGAAGTACAAACTAGGCTGAGCAAAGGATTTTTAAATTATTGGTAATTGATTTATCCTTCTGGTGTGCTTCACTTGTACTATTCTTTGCTATACTACAGGTTTCAAGAACTGCTTTCAACAAGGGTGTAAGCAGAGGTTGTCCTCTAAACAAAATAGCTCGGTCTCTTTGCCAGATTCACTAGGACTTCTAGAGGATTTCAAACTCTAATTACTGCTATTTTGATGGTGCAGAACCACTGATCGTACTCCTAAGCTCTCTCACCAATGATCTGCTTGATCTCCTTTAGTTCGGTGTAGCTCTGTTTCTCCGAGTTAGGCATTTGGAACTTGGCATTTCTGTTTTGAATGAGAGGTTGTATGTTTCCTTTAAGGAGATGAAACATGTTTTAAATTATTGGTAATTGATTTGTCCTTCTGGTGTACTTTGCTTGTACTATTCTTTGCTATAAAATACATGTTTCAACAACTACTGTCAACAAGGTTTTAAACAGAGGTCATCCTCTAAACAAAATAGATTGGTCTCTTTGCCAAATTCATAAGACTTCTGAAAAAATTAAAATTCTTCAATGTTTTAGGAACCAATATGTCTAATATTTCATGTTAGTTATGAAGTTGGTGGATGTTCCTACATCCCTTTCTTTTGCAAGTGTTGGTGTGAAGGCATAAGCTCTTGTTCCCACTAATGAGGGCATGCAATTGATCTCTGGGATGTAGCGTTTTCTCATTACGATTAGGTTGTGCACTTATTTATGATTCTATGTATCCATGGGTTTAGACTATCAGTAGTACTGGTGGGTAAGCTGCTGCTGAATCAGCAACATCTAATTCTGGATATGCTGTCTCTGCTACCATAGCCTTTGTTGCTGTTTCTGCTGCACCTGCTCTAGTCTCTTTAGGATGCTAGCTACAACCAGTTAATCTATTTGCCAACCAACTTGATCTATTTTCCAACCAACTTCTGTAGTTTCAGTAACTACAAGTTTGAATAAGATTTTAAGCAGAGTTTGTCCACTAAACAAAATAGCTCCCCCCAAATTAAACGCCCTTTCAAGGTAGGGACTTGCTGCCGTGCAACCCTCGTTTTATGATTCAATCAATAATTAAAATAAGTTTAATTTTTAAAACTAAATATAATTTATGGGTTTACAACATTTTTATTTAATCAATAAAAATATTAAATTATTATTATTATTTTTAATGTTAACATAAATTAATCACTATAATATTTGTTCATATATTTATAATTAAAATTTACATATATTTATCCAATTGAACTATATGCACAAATGCCTTTGTGTGGTAGAATATGCAAGTGAAGGAAATGACATCCTCAATGTTGGTGGGAGGCATCTCAAAGTTATCACATATGTTGGAGGGTATTAGTTCCTCAATTCAAGGGTTGGTGTAGAATAAAAATATTGATGAGAATGGATCTCCATCCTTATAAATGAATTTGTCTTTATTATTATTAGGTTGGTGAGTTCCTTCATGTTAAACATTATTGTTGTATGGGAAAGATCCAATATATTACATGACATGGTTTTAGACATGCAAATTGTTGGAATAAGGAATTATTGAGAGGGGGTGAACCAGTAATAGTGAATTTCTTAAAACTTTTAAGAATAAGTCTTTAATTCTTTCCTCTACAATTACTTGTGAGAGCTTTCATACACAATACAAATGACCAAAAAGATAAGGAATTCACATGTACATACAATCCATCACATGAGCAGTATACACATATTGACACATGTATTTTTTACATGAAAACCCAAAGGGTTAAAACCACCAATTTGTTTGTTGTTATGATGTAAATTAAGCACCTACTTAATTACATCAATTTGTTTATGAGCACCCACTCATAGGAGGCACTGACTCCCTTAAGATAGAAAGCCACTACTTGCGAAGAGGAACCCACCTCTTAAGAATGTAGACCATTACCTGCTAGCCATTGTTCTACCTTTCATAAAATTTTCAAGCTGAAAACAGGGGAAAATACATATACAGAGAAATACAAATCTCATTCACTGTAGTACCACACTTATGTTCTCGACCTTATACTATTCCACAGGCTCTCTCGGCCTCACACAACAACACTGGCCCACTCAACCCCTTTTCTCTTTAACATAGGCACACAAAACCTCTTTCTGCAGCACATACACGCTTCACCTCTCCTCAATGACACACTCACGCAGACAACTCTCCATACTGCAGCTTAGCAACAATGCAACCTCTGAAACTTTTCATAACTTCTCTCCACAATTTTAGTCCTCTCATGCATTATGATCAATGTTGTCTCTTCTAGCCATCATTTTTCCATTCACGTTGCCCAAGTGTACTCATGCACTTGGCATTCCTTCCTTCTATTGTGTCTGATACATAGACACTACAACTTCATTAACCAATGAGAATGAGCTATGTTCTCTCACCCATTGTTGTTGCATTAAACATGAGGATGGGCTCCTAAGTGTTCCCAAGCCGAGACATAAATCCTCAGTCAACTTGCACACTCCAACAAGGCTCTTATTCTTTTTGTGAATAAATCTCCTGTCCCTGAGGCTCTAATCTTCATTCAATTCCTCGTAGCTCATAAGCAAGATTAGGGATGACTTGTCTCAGCTCATGACATACTCCATTATTTCATCTTGTGCAACCATGGTCCTATATGTTCTTCAAGCTAGAAGTTTCTGTAGTTTCCATTATTCGAGTGGCCAACTCTTCTATGTGCATTTACTCTTGGCTTTTGACTCGTTCATCCTTCATACACCTCTATGTTGCAATCTTGTAGCCCCTCATTTCTTAACTTTATGAAGGTAGGATATTATTAAATCTCTAGATTTCGATATTGGCCTTTAGCCCCTTTTGCGTTGCCTCTTATTGTTTTTCCACCATAGGACTAGGTGTTGTGACCGACGACATAGCACTTAGGTGCTAATCCCTTCAGGTTCCTATCGGGGGCCTATCTCCTTGTTTTCTTACTCTACACCCTTGGTTCTTTGGGCTCCACGATCAGGTGCCAACAACATCAGAAGCTCCTTGTATCAGAACTTTCTCAAATTACAATTATGAGGAGTTACAAAATCTTTGACCTCCGATATACTCCTAGGATGACATCATGCTCTTGTCATCATCCCCACATAAAGTCTCCTTAGTGGTGACACGTGTCACCTGGATTTTCCCCATTAGGCCACTCAATAATGCTGAAACTGACTGCCACATGTCCTTTGTACAACCATGTCATGCTGATGTCATCTGCCACCATCAGCTCTTGAGGGCCAATCAACTGTTGCCATGTGTCCTGTCGAAGGAGGGAGAAAGGGTCCCTCGATCCTTGGTTTTGCAAACGATTTCCTTCATAAATCCCTACTCCCCACAACCCTCGACGCTTTTAAAAGAATTCAATTTGTAAGAAGTTACAAAATTCTGAAATTCCGAAGTTCTGAAGTTCTGAAATTTCTAGGCTATGATCTTCCTACCTTCCCTGGTTCCGAGATTCTAAAGTCCATGGTCCGAAATTTGACCTACTTCCCTAGTTCCATGCTATCTCAAGTTTCTTTTAAATAAACCTCTAAGGCTCTGATTTTCTGACCTTTTGACGTCCTGAAATTTTGACCTTCCGACGTCCTGAAATTCCGATCATCCGAGGTCCCAGGACTACTGTTATAGTCCATTTTGTTACATATGGTGTTGGCTTGTTGGGGCTTGACCTAGGTTCGAAGTTAATTAGCCAAAAAAATCCCTGTACTACTTGCCCTTTCAGCAATAGTCCGTAGAGCGCGGACTGAGGTCTCACCCGAAGTAGTATGGGGGGATGTTGGAACCAGGTTTCCGTACCATTGAAATGTCAAAGGGGCTGATTTTAGTCCAACAGTGAATACCTTCACGTAGGTTACTTCGTGCACTTCCTTGACCTGCGGGGACTTTGTGCCCTGTCATATTTGCTTTTGCGAAGCCCTAACCAGGGGTTGTGGGGCTTTCGCGTTGCTAGAGCAGCGATCTACGCTATCTCCCCAAGTCACATCATGGATCTTAGTTATCTTATTATAACAATTATTTATCTTCCTATAAACATATACCTTATATTATATTTACTTATTCAACACATTTATATAAGTTCGTGTAGTAAGTAAACAGTAAACTTGCAATTCATACCCAATATACTTCAATGCATAAAACAGGAATAGATACATAGAAATATGGTAAAACTTCTCTTTATTAATTCTTCCAACGGTTACATACTCAACCTGCCCTTCGCACTCAGCTGCAGGGGTCCGCGCACTCAGCTGCAGACTAGTAGGCCTCTACGCACTTAGTTGTAGAGCCTTCTCCTACCCTATGCCCAAAACTAGACTTTACACTTCAGGTACTTTGCTATGGTTCTATTTCATGATCATCATTTCCTTTTTCAATTGTCTCTTTAGACTTAGAGCCTCACTCTATTTATATAATCCCATGGTCCACGGACCATGGGTAGATCTCTCAAACCGATATTAAATTACAAAAATGAGGGTGGATAACCCTCTGACTTTTTGTTATAGCTCCAAATCTCACTCTTGATGTTTGTGATGCTGCACTCATGGCCTAGGGCAACCCCTCCTTCCAGACCTGGTCCAAATACTTAAAAAACAGTGTTTTACTCCCTATACG